>VZRS01009924.1:651428-698683 GCA_013398055.1 Ifrita kowaldi | reverse complement strand
AATACTTTGATAAATGGGCAGTAGCGCTGCCGGATCGCATGCCCAGGAATATCGAGGCCTTCGAAGGGGTTCAGTTCCCGCTTGCTCGTGGCTGAGTCTTCTTTTGTTTGTTTTGGTGGGGTTTTTTCCCCTCTAATAAAACCTTATTTTTAATTATTATGTTTTGAATGCGGAAAACACGCCTTTTTTTTTTCCGTTTCCAAGACAGTTTTCTAGTCCTCGCTGCTGATTTACGCACCGAGGAGCGACTGGTGCCCGGCGCTTGCAGGGCGCGGAGCGGGCCCCAGTCTCGGTCCCGGTTCCGGCCCGCCGGAGGTGTACCCGCCTGCAATCCCGCTAATTAAACGGATACGGGCGGGCTGGGAGAGCGGCAGGTTTAACTAAAGCATTAAATGGAACAAATTGCCGCTCCCTGGAGAGCCCCGTGCCCCTTCGCCGCGATCCCTGGCTTCGGTTTATTGTCTCGCGTTTGTTAGGCTCTTGGGAAATCAAGAGACATATTTTCCTTTATTTAAAAGATTTAATATAATTTTTTTTTGTCCCTGTGGGCGATCCCCTGACACTGTGGAAGCCGAGAAACCCCGGAGTCAGAGGGCCTGGAGGCTGGAGGAGATCCCTGCCTCGGTCCGTGCTCTGGTGGATAATGGTCCGTCCTTGCTTCAGTCTCACATGCAGAGTCTTTCCTGCCACCGCACTTCCCACCGCCCTCCCTGGGGATGCACGGCCGCAGCAGGGCGGCTCCGCGCTCACCTCCGCGCTCCCCTTCTCCTTTCCTAGCCCAGGCGCAGTCCAACCTCCTGGGGAAGTGCCGCCGGCCCCGCACGGCCTTCACCAGCCAGCAGCTGCTGGAGCTGGAGCACCAGTTCAAGCTCAACAAGTACCTCTCCCGGCCCAAGCGCTTCGAGGTGGCCACGTCGCTCATGCTGACCGAGACTCAGGTGAGTGCCCCCGGCCCCGCGGCGAGGGGCGGGCGGGGGTGGCTGCCCTGGCGGGCGGTGGATGAGGGGATGTGTTTGTGTCCCGTCTCCCCCAGGTGAAGATCTGGTTCCAGAACCGGCGCATGAAGTGGAAGCGCAGCAAAAAGGCGAAGGAGCAGGCGGCACAGGAGGCCGAGAAGCAGAAAGGGAGCGGCGGCGACGACAAGGGGGGTGAGGACCTGCTGCTGCCCGCCCCCGAGAAGAGCGGCGGGAGGAGGATGCGGGAGCTGCCCGACAGCGAACCTGAGGACGAGGAAGAGGAGGAGGAGGAAGAGGAGGCGGCGGCGGCAGCCGGGAGATGCTGCCCGTACCATTCCTCCGACTGCTCCGAGGCGGACGAGGAGGACACGCAGCCCCGGGGCCGGCACGGAGCCCCGGCGCAGCCCCAGTGAGCCCCTCCGCACGCCCCGCTCCCTCCAGCTGTCCCGCCGCGGGGGAGTCCCGCCGCTCCTGGTTGGCACCGGTCCCGCTCCCCTCTTGTTCTGATTTCTCCCTGCTTGGAGAGGCATGGAGAAGAGGATCCTCCGCATGCCGGGCGGGGAAGAGGATTTATCGTGAATACAGTGTTATTATTGACTGAAAAACAGACAAAACTTGAGCTCCCCCACCCCCCATCCCTGCCCTCTGGAAGCGCGTCCCTTTCGCTGAGTATTGGAAATGTTTTGTTCTTACTATATATCGGGAAAACTGTTTATGTCATGAACGTTAAAACTGCTGGAAATCTCAATACTGTCTTTATTTTTGTATACCGTATTTATAAAAAAAAAATTACCTCTACTTATGCATGCTAAATTATTCCCCAGGTCCTCCCACCCGTGCGATGGCGGGGGAAATAAACGGCGTTTTCTACTGGAGGTGTATGAGCGCTCTGTGAGGGGAGGATGCTCGCCGCTCCCGGGCCCAGGGCCTCCCGGTGCTCTGGGAAGCGCGGAAGCGCTCGGGAGAGAACGGGGAACCGCTTCCTAACCCGAATTTAGCCCAGTGGCACCACGGCCGTGTACTGTCTGATATCGGCGTGGCGTCTTCCCGAGAGGAGCGCCTCAGCACAGGGGAGAATCTGCCCCCGGCAGCAGAGCAGCGTGTCCCGGGCGGGTTTCGGGGAGGCAGGGGCGAACCCGCAGTGCGATGCTTTCGGGAGCTCGGGGACTGGCAGGGGCCTAGGAAAGGAGGGAGCAGCGCCGTTTTCCAGGGGCGGCTCGACTTCCAAAGGAGCGAGGGGCTGCCCTGCCCTCCCCGGTACCGAGAACGGGACCCCCCGCTCCTCACTCCGCCAGCGGTGGAGCGCGGTGTTTTCGATAACTGTGGGATTTATCTCGCCAATAAATTTGCAGATCAATTAATCCCTGTCACCGCAGCTCTTCCCCAAATCAATTATAGAGAATTTAAATATAATCACTGCCTCATCCCCACCAGCTCGGGGCCACGTCTGGCGATTCATCCCCGCGGATGAATTATGGGGAGGCTCCGCTCCGCACCCCGAGTGTCACCGGCTCGTGGGGCACCGCTCCCCCTCATAGCCCTGGAAGATGAGAATGAGGAGCTCTGAAACACAGAGCTTTTCCACTCCCGTGCACTTAAAAAAATTAATAAAGATATTTTCTACAAACTCGCATTAACCCTTCCTATGAGGCCAGAGCGTGGCCCCTCTTAACAGCTTCTGTAAAGATCCGCCCCGTGAAACACAGGTTGGCGGATGCATGAGATTACGGGAGGAGATTCACGAAGGAAAAGCGTTATCCCTCACGGAGAGCTTCAGGTGGGGCGGCTGGAGGTGGCAGCCAGGCATAACGCGGGGAATTACCAGCTCACCGCCCCCGCACACCCAGTGCCCCGGAGTGACACGCCAAAAATCACGATATGTCATAAATCTGAACAGATCCCATATGTCAAAAACTTGATCGGGATAATCTCGATTTGGGTTTGACCGATACCCACCCCCGTGCACGGAAACGAGGGCATCGGAGGCTCTGATTTAAATTTGTAAACGATTTTCTTTTGGCCACAGGCTGTGGGGAGTTCAAGGCGAGGGAATAATAAAGGTATGAGTATCTCTGCGACTGAGGCTGCACTTTCGTGGGTGAACGGCAGTGCAGGAGCGCGCAAAACCCGCGTAGGGCCGCAGTGGCTCCTCCGCCCTAATCCCGGCGACACGTCCGAGTCACTCACTGTCAGCAGGATTTACCTCTTTAGACCTTAAAATGTCTAAACCGTACCAGTCTGGAGGACACATTATTTTTTAAAAATTACTAATAAATGAAATACAATGTATGCTGTATATAACAACAACAACATTAATAACAATAACAATAATTTAAGAGATACCTGAAATCACCCCCGCCAAAAAAGATCCTCCCTCAGTCATTAATTTCCAACTAAATACCCACTAATTAAGCTGGCAGACGTGCTCCACCGGGCCAGAAATATCCTGTATGCCCAAGAGGTGTGCGTCCAAACTCGTCTCAGCCCCATGAAAACCAGCCTTGCGGGTACAGGCAGCTATTCACGGACTCGGTATCAAAGTCCTACCGGTGTATTGTGTCTGTCTCAATAAAATTAATCTCTTTAAAGTCCAGCGTCTCACAAGAATACCTTCAGTGTTCCAGACTACAAGGGCAAATATGTTTTTCAGATTCTGTTTTTATGGACGGATTAAAGTTTATTTTCCATAATAGGGCACCTAATAAAACTCATAAAGCTCTGTCAGTCTTACAGCTGGTGGCCTCATTTAACACTTTCACTTCGTAAATCATTTTACAACTTACCAGGTGTTTCCAAAACTGAAAGGAGAGGAGGGGGAAAGAGAGCAAGAGGGGGGAAGAGAAATTAAAGTCACTTAAAATATAGATACGGTCCTTTGGCGCTGGGTGCCTTTGCATTGTCGCTTGGAAGGGCTTCAAAGAAGGTGTCGGTCCCAAAGGGAGAGAAAAGCCTTTTAATCAGGATTTCCCACGCTCTTTTGAAGTGCGGAGGCTCGTCCCCACGTGCAGGGCAATCAAAGGCTCGGGGTGATTAGCGGAGCCGGTAACGTGTGCGACACGCTCCGCGCTCCGCTCCGCGCCCGGCCCGGGGAGGCTCCGCGCCCGCTCCCGGAGCGCCCCGGGCGGGGGAGGTCTCTGCCGGGGGGGGCTCAGCCGGGAGGTATCAAAGGGGCCCCGTTATCACCCACGTGCCTGCTCAGCCAGCGCCTGCGGGCGGAGGGGATGCGCTCTCTGTCCGAGCCCACACCAGGGTCCCCCCGCAGCAGCTCCGGGGTGTCCCCGCATCCAGCCTCATCCCCCTGACCCCGGCACCCCTCACCCTGCCCCAGGGGCCTCATGTTTCCAGCCTACCTCCTCCCACACCAACCTTCCTGCGAGTGTGGGGCCTCCCTGCACCTCTTCCCAACACCCAGCCCCGGGGTGCCCCAGTGGTGTTGATGCGGTTGCGTTGCCTCAAGACCCAGCACAGACAGGGCTTTAATCTAACCCCCTGTTTGTAATTTCATTATTCAGTCGGTTCCCTCCCCCAGACACAGTAGGTAACAAACCTCTTAAAATTTTCATTGCTGTATTCGAGAAGTGGTAAGTATGAACACGGACCTTTGGTAGACATTTTACTTTAAAAAGCAACATGGTTTAGGGATGGATATCATTAACTGGCAATTTCACAAGCATTAAGTGCTAAAACAAAAGAACCAAAACAAGATCCATATGTTCGAGGTAAACCTGCTAAAAGTCTTTCAAATGGGAAACCATAAATATATAATCTCCCTCAAACTCTCCGTGAAACTGCCGGGAATGAAATACTCCACTAGCAGAAAGACTATTGATTATTTCTGAAGTCCAAACTGTTACCCTCATCCAAAACTAAGAGATTAATGTTCTATTTCTCGGTAATTTCTCCAGCTCTCATTAAGACCCCGTCCCACGGTTCTTCCTGCTCCTCTCACACTCCTTCTCTTCGTGCCTGCGGGGCTGGACACGCGTGGGAGGGCTACACACCGTGTGCCTGCTGCTCCCGTGTGCGTGCCAGCAGCCGTCTCGCTCCCATGGATCCTTCCAGACTGATTCCTGTCACAGCGCTGATTCCTCTGCCGGGGGGAGCTTCACTAAGGCTTCCCAGGTGACACCAGAGATGCCTCAGGACAGTGAATCCTAGTGTAGACTCCCTTCTTCCTTTCCCAAATTTCCCCTTGCGTGCTGTAGGTGCCGGGATAACCACACCGTGCTTCAGCAGTGAAAGCAGGAACATTATTTGTTAGTTCCTGAGCCATGCCATTGTTCCTGTCATGTGCAGGGAGCTTCTTGGTAGGCTGTTTGAATCCCAGGAACAACACACAGGACAAATAGTAGGAGGGATGAAGCTCCCAAGCTCCTTAGTCTCCCTTAGGTGTTGCGTAGTGATCAAATTACAATCTTTCTGCTCCCCAAAAATGGTTCGGGTCTGATCTGGCCAGAGTTAAATACCGATTGCACATTACTCTGAGAATTACTCAGCAACAGTGACACAGATTTTTTATTTTTCACCAATACTAAGGCAACCAGAATCAGAACAGTGGATTGGAGTTGTGCTGCATTAGAAAAGGTGGTTTTGTCTTTTCTGGGACTTCTTGCTTCATTTTTCTTGCCTAGAGGGTTGTGTAATATCTCTTCCAAACAATTCTCTACAAGGGCAGTGGACCCAGGAGATATTTACCGTCTTCTCCCTACTTTGAGCACAGAAGAACTTTACTAAATTAAGTCCTAGGTGGAAATGGAAGTGCCTGCATGGAAATGGGATCACCTGTAACATGTAGGAGATCAGAGTGTTTTTTCTCTGATGGCAAGCTTCTACAAAAATTTGGTTTTCAGCTTCCTTTTGGAAAAAACCTACATTTTGCTGAGTTACTCTAACAGGGACTGGTCTCTAAAATGAGTAAAGGAGAAGAACAACTCCCTTTTCCTCTAGTAAAACTCAGCAGAGGCAGTGCCTTGCAATGAATTTCGTAGCTGCAAGGCTTACCTCCATTTTACTGCCTGCAGGATATTTGCAAGCAGATCACAATTTCCTCTAATTAACCCACTATTTAAAATTATTATTCATAGGACTTCTGTTAATGTTCTTGGCCAATGGTACCTTTTTGCAGGTGGGACTCATGTCTGAAGAGGGAGCACAGATGCACAATGCAGAAGTTCCTGATTCGGCTGCCTCCTCTCTTCCCGCACAGAGGAGATGGGGACGGAGAATTCCTGTCCCCATCCAGCCCTGCTTGGCTCTGGGTACCATAACCATAAATAATAATAATAATAAAAAAAGAGTAGCCAGCATGGATTTTGATGTAAGGCTGGGGCAGGGGACTGATCTCAATTTAGAACAACATCTCAAGGGATGGGGCAGATTGTCCATTGCTTGGTATCCCCGGATGGCCTTTCTGGAAAGGACGTGGGAGCCAAGCAGAAGCTGCCGAGCCGCCTCCACTGCTGATTTCTGCAGTGTAATAGTGGCTGGCAGTGTGCTGGGGCCTGCACAGACCATCTAATGCTTCTTTCTGGACTTCAACATGATGAATCTATAAAGCATGTATTGCTGTAGCAGCTAGGTGCAATTTTAGAAATGTTAATGAGTAATTACATAAAGGTTGTCCACAGTCATCGATGTTAATCACTGTTCTTTTGCCAGGGATAATTAAGATGACACTTCAGCAGCATCAGCCAGTGGTTCCCGCTGTCTCTGCTGTCTCCTTCTCCCCTCCCAGCTCCTGCTGCAGCTCTCACCCTCCTTCAGGGATCTCTTCACTCCCTTCATTCCTCCCATGCTCTTGGCCGCCCAGCTTTTCTGAAGGGCCTAGCTCACCACAGCCTCAGGATTTTTAAGCTGTTTAATAGCATTTCACATGGTATTGTGAGGGTGAGCTGGGGGTGCTGGGAGAAGCAGATTTAGGTGATGTGAGGCAGTGATCTGCTGCTTCCACACTCCTGCTCAGAGCATCAGGACATTCAGCTCTGTTCTGCAGATAACTTGCTTGGGCAAAGTGTGCAAGCTACTTCACCTTTCTTCAGCCTCCACCTCATGAAGTGGCTGGTCTTAACACCTTGTTTTGCCTTTTTGTGTGTCTTGGAAACCTCTGATGAGTTAATCAATGACTGTGGAGGAGATGGAATAGCAGCTATCTAAGTGTGTGGTTTGTTGTAATAAAACTTATAAATTCTATCCACATTTTCATTCTTCAGTCTGTGATCAGACTCCACTTAGCGTAACACAGGTTTCAGGTGATGGAAAGCCCGTGATGGAGGTTTTAGCAGAGGAGAGATGCCCTGTCTGTGCCTCTGAAATGTGCCACTCTTGCAGTAACCCAAAACCTCACGGGTTCCTCTGGCTTTGGGGATGGGAGGAAGAAGTCTCTTTCATCAGCTACAGACGGCAAGATACCTGAAACTCCCACTCCTTTATCCCTCCAAATCTTCATCTCTAGGACTGATAATCACATCTACAGGTTAGATTTGAGGGTCGATTTTGGTAGCAGATGAAAATGGGATAATGTTGAAAAGTCTTATATGTGCTCTTCTGCAAAACCTGTTACTCCTGTGCCTCCGACAGCTCCACGTCATCCTTGGACAGCCCAGGCTCCTCCCTGGAGGAGGCCATTTCAGGGAAAGTGTTTCTCAGCTTGACCTGAGGGTGTCAAAAACCTGGCCAGGAATAAAGGTTTGCTTCTCCAGTTCTTAGCAGTCTGAAGGCTCCTTAAACTCACAAACCCGTTATGAGGCTTCCCAAAAACAGGGCAGCCCAGAAGCACAGATGGGTCTAGGGTATCTCCAGATCTGATTCTCACACAGATTTCAGACCAGAGATAACAGATTTGTACTAATTCAAAATCCAAAGCAGCTTTTGAGCTGATCTATTGCCTTCTGCTCAAGCTCTGAAGTGCTGATGAAGAGCTCTCTTGAGTCTCCCTCCACAGCTTTTATCATCATAGGAACAGTCTAGGATTCTCAGGTGCTGTCCCTGCCTTTCTGCACTGCTTCCTCATCCCTGCCACACAGTACCTGCATTATTCCTGGCATAACAAATATCCCCAAGGCACCAACACAGTTTCAAACCATTTAGGTAAGGAAATTTGGAAAGTAAATACCATCTGGCCAATATTTTATGGGTGATTTGAACTACGGAGTGACGAAAAATAAATCCTATCCAGAATCTAAGGCTTTGGCTCAGGGGGAAAGATAATTTTGTGAAGGTGCAAGCCTAGAAAATGCAATCAAGGTGACTCATTTTTCCCCAAGGTGACACCAAGCGTATCTTGGGTTATTGTCTCAATACTAGAAAAACATATTGTTCTGTCCCCTGGCTGCAACCAATGGCTGCTCCCCAGTGGTTTCAGTGCCTCCAACAATATTCCCTGCTGTTCCACACCAGAGCTGTGTGGGCCTGTGAACCCAAGAGAGATTTGAGGGTACTCTTACCATCTGAACCGTAGAAGGTCCATAATGGAGTTTCTAATGAAAAATGTGTAATACTAGGAAATCATTCACTTATGAAAATGAAACAACGATTTCACTGTAACTGACACAAGACTATTAAGGAACCATTCAGAAAATGGTCTCTGTTTTAATTTTGCACTGTATCTCTCATTCTAGTTACATTACTCAGTCATTTTTAGTTCACTTTGAAGTGAATTCCACTCCATTCACATGAGGTCAGCTAATTTTGGTGTGTTAACTGTTTTGTCCTAGGACACAAGTTTTAAGGCATTTTTGGTGCCAGCTGGCTCTTCCTAAGCTTATCCTTGATAGATGCTCATTCATTTCCTTAAAGTGTTATTAGGGAAACCACATGGTATCTGATTGGGAATTGTGCATGCATCTAAATTAAGGGAAGGCTACTGTAATTAGCTTTAAAGCAATGCTGCAGATCACACCAGAATTTGGGGATGGCAGCTGTGCTCTCTGTGCCTGCAAGCCTCATGCTAAACTAAGCTTTACTGGAGGGTGAAGGGAAGTTTCTCCAGGAGATGAAATCACAAAAAGCTTCATATGGTAAAAGAGTCATATCTCTACCTACAATCCCTGAAATCAGTCTAACCCAAAAAGTCTTGGGTAAAATGTACACTCAGCCTTTTAAAAGCGACCCTACGGATCAAATTGTCTCCTGAAAACAAAACTGCTTTATCAACTGCAGGAAAAAATCACATATTGACTCACACACACGGGATGTAGCTGAGCACTAAGCTGCAATTACGATCAATGCAACAAAAATTGGAGTGTTAGAGTTGCCACTCACGTATTTATTAAGCTGAAATCACTGTCGTGCACCAGCTGCTCCCGGGCTGTAACTTTTCATGTGCAAAGTTCACCCGCAGAACAATGGGAACCAAACGATCCCAGATGTGCTCTGAGCACAGTATTGGGTTGCACACCTTTGCTAGCACCAGGCACGGCAGCCCCGCTGCGTCTGCACCTTCGGAGCACGACTGACATCAGCCCCTCATCCCCGGCGTGCAGGACAATGGAAAAATGTCAAGTTAAAAAAGCCCTGCAGATACTTGGCTCATTCAGGTGTGGTGTTAAAACCCTGCCAAAAGGACTTTTGTATGATTTATCAGCATAATACTCCGGCCAAAGCTAAAAAACAGACTTCGCTGCCCTGTTAATTTTGATACAGAAAACAGAGAAAGTTTAAAACATTGCTGTCCAGCTTGAAAGAAAACAAAAATTGAAGCTGCCATAATAGCCAGGAGTGGATCATGCTGTTTAAAGGGGGAATTGAAGTTTTCTGCTACACAGCTAAAAAATCAAACATCCGGCTTTTTGTTAAATGCATCTAAAGCAAATCAGACCATGTTTTCCACTGGCCTGGCGGGAGTAAGGATTAGTGTTGCAACTGTAGCCGCTTGGCTTTCCAGCATATTGTATTTTACCAATCCAAAGTCCTTTTCTTCTCGTTAAGTAGCAACTCTCCCAAATCTCCTTTATGGAAGAATTTGGGACATTTTAAGTGGCATCTGTCTTATTGGAATGATCAGGGAACATTTCCCACAGGGGCTTGACGTGGGTTGCCAGACTAATACTCAACAGGAAGAAATCTCAACGGGCTGTATTTTGTGTATGTTATTGAATACTTATTCCGTGGCAGACAAAGCAAAATGTGTCCCAGCCAGGTGTAAGTTCCCCAGCAACCTCTGCTGGCAGGCAGTACTTAGTGTGCAGTCCTGCAGGAAGGCGACTGTCAGCATTTGGTCTTGCTGCTCTTATAGAGACCTTACAGCCCTGCTAGAAGGAGGAGAGACTAGCTCTGCTAGGACAAGTTTTTTCTCCAGGGTTAAAAGTATGATACATGCAAAAATTATGCATCGTGTATAATATATGCTTAGACACAGAAGCATACATGTAGAATACCTATAAGACACATGATGCATATATATTTTAGTATAAATACACATATAAATAAGCACAAAATCCTCTCTGCTTTCCTTTTCACACGTGCTTTATAGCCTTGGAATGTAAAGACCATAGAAGCAACAGCTTGCAGATGCATATGTACATCAACAGCAGACTCTGCCAGGCCTTCCACCTCTGTTGAGCTGTGGCAGTCTGGCCAGTAGGACCATGGAAAAAGTTGTTAAATATGGCAAGACCCACAACTCAGGAATTCACATTTATCTTGGAATTGTCAAATTTCTGTCGGACAGCTATTCCCTCACTGAATCACAGTGAGAGGATGGGACTTGTGCAGAGTCACCCACAAAACCCATCCTTGACATGACTATAGCACTGTGAGCTGGCAGTGTATTTCTGCTGCTTTCCTTGAAAAGTGGTTTTTTTGTTGTTGTTTTTTTTAATTCTGTTTATACATAAATCTGCTGAATGTAAAAGCCCCAGGCAGGTAAAACCAGTTTTCTTCAGAAACGAAACAATGGCACTGATAACACTAATTTTGAACAAAACATACAGGTTCTTTGTGAGAAATAATAACTAATGCAAATCTCAGTGTAAAAAAAAAAAAAAGCAATTGTAATTATTGACTGTAAGGTTAAAACCATCCCCTCTACTTGCACAGCAACACCTGCATTGCACCACCTCAGGCAGCTGCAGCAAGTGAATACTCACACCCATCACTTGGCAATCCTGCCACGGCAGCAAAGCTGGTCAGCTCCCATCACCAAGCTAAGCACTCACACCAGGCAGGGCCAGGCAGCCTGGCACCTTTGGGCTAAGGAAGATGATTCAAAATTTATCTCCAGCAGCAAAGTTGCCCCAACCTCCCTGCTAGAGCAATGTGTTTCCATTTATGTGTTATTAAACCACCAACACATTGACATGCTGGATCTACCTAAACTCCTGCAAAAATGTAATTAATTAAGTGGCTGCTGCAGTGCAAGGGGAGCAATTTTTACTGAGTCCCAAGTGTTCCACAGCAGCCACCTTTTAGGGGCTTGCACAGATCTTCTCCTGGATCTATACTCCAAACCTTAAATACAAGGTTTGGCATGGTTGGTCCTAAGGGAGATGTTTACACACACACCCTGCAGTTGTAACTTTTGTAGCCAAAATAGCATCAATTCTGCTGCTGCCCACACTTCTCTTAATTGGTATGAATTTTAGAAAACATAATAAATTTTTTCCAGTTTCGTACACATAAAAGCTGACAATGGCATGAAAAAAACATCTTGCTTTGTTCTTTTGATTGTAACCTCTTCTGTTGTTACCTTGCTAGTGTAACCCAGGATTTTGGAAGTGGGTCTCTCTGCTCCCAGGATACCTTCTTCCCTAAAACTTGCCCTATCCTCTCAGAGGAAAGGTGAGAAAAAACAGCTCCCTGGCTGCTGGGGGAAGCACTTCTCCACATGAAAACAGTACACCTGAGCAAGCAGAGTATACAACATTCAACAATTTGATTAAAGAATAAACTTTCCCAACAGGGACAGATCAATTGGTATCAAATGCAGTTGGGAGGCACCATAAGTAAATGGCCTATTGGACATCAGATGCAAGTGCCTTGGTTTGAAAGACAGGTGTCTTCTAAGGAAGGCAGGAGCCTCCCTTGGAATGGAAAATGTAGCCCCCTTCCCTCTGAATTATTATAATTTTGAAATTAAGGGGCTTTCAGGCAAAGATATGAGAAATAGGAATAACAGTTCTTTACCAGTATCTATAACAAGGCAATAATACAGAAACGCTGGCTTAACCTGCCAGAGTCAGGATACAACCTGACACCCTGCTGGGCAGGGTGGTGGCAGCAGTCCCATTAAGTGGTGGCTGCAGTCCTCTTGGGGTGATGGATGTGGTTCTGCTGAAGCAGTGATCCTGTAGAAGGGTCTGGTCTTCCTCTGAAGGTCTAGCAGTGGTTATGTAGCTCTTGTTCTCTGGGAATCCAGCAGGTAAGGGCTGCCTGTGGTGTTCCAAACCTCAGAGTATATCCAGGTAGGAATGTCTGGCTCCTCCCCCTGGGTGGGGCATCTCACAAGGGGATGATGTAATTGTGTGAGTCATGCAGTGAGGCTGGATGGCCCATTAACAGAAGATGTCCCCCGGAGGGAGTTATCAGGGATGCGTCATGGAAGAGACAAAGAACACTGCCCCACCTGGTTTCAACAGACGGTGATAGAATACATACTTCTGGTTACATCTTACATTGTAACCTAAGACAGCAAGTCTGGCTACAGAAATAAGGCTGACAACTCCAACACAGGCAGATCATTGCAGATGAGAAAGTCCTTCCCCCTCCACTCAGTTTAAGGTCATTCCCTTCCTGCCAGGCAGTCAGAGTAAAGCTAACACAAACACCAAAGCATTTAGAAAAATGGCAGTTTAATGTGTAGTGGTAAGGTGACAAAAGAAACAAACCATTAACAGAGCATTACAGAAAGAAGTGTGCCTATTTTTTTTTAAGCATCCAAATGAAAAACATGAACAAACTCCTAAGGGAGGTATTCTCTCCTTAAAAGACTCATATTGATGATATTGTTTATGTCTAGAAAAATCTGATTAACACAAGTGATTCGGCAACTCCAATTCTAAAGCTGTGAAAAACAGGCTAAAAAAGCCATAAAACTATGCTGTGATCTCTAAACCCAATAAAATTGGGCAAAGACAGATCTTCAAGTTGCTTTGCTACAGCTTTGAATCCAACTGAAGATCTTTTCCTGACCCACAGTCAGGGAAACAATTCACAGAATTAGTGAATAACTTCCAACACTTTAAGAAAAAAGTTGATTTCTTCCCAAACCAACTCACCAGTGCTTGTGCCATCTAGTGGCCCCTTTCTTCAGGTGAGTACCATGATTCCTTACTAAAAGCCTTTAGTTAAGGCTGTTTCTTTTATTATTTTAAATGAAAGGCTGGAATATGCAATACAAAACACCACTGCTGACAGAATATCATAGAAGAGAAATTCCAGATACTAGCCACCAACATGAAGCACTTGTACTAAAAAGGGACATGACAAAACTACACTTTCTTCAAAAAGGCCTTGTATCCCCTTCATTTAAACCTCTAACTACCATGTAGAGCAAAGTTACTGCTAGAGGAACACAGCTCTCCGCATTCTCAATAATTTAGATCTGAAAGACCCCAGCTAGGTTTTCCTGTATGTTTTATTAGAAAAAACAGAACTATAGTTTCAATTTGGGTTCTTTTGCTTCCAAAGCCTTGGTTGCTAGTTCCACTCTCTCTTTTAACAAGCTAGCTTCTTCAGCACTCTTTTGGGCTTGCGCATGTTTCAGTAAGAAGTGGGTAAGGAAGAGTTTCAAGCCTTCCCGCAGCATTCCCAGTTTGGGGTTGTCAGATACCCTGTAAAGATATAGATCAAAAATATTATTTAGTCTTCTCCCATTTCAGAAGTTTCTTAATTTTATCATCTTCTTCAAAAAGAGCTGTAGAAAAAATCCAACCTACAGAAAGTTTTATTGAAGAAGCTTTCAAATTACCAAGTCCACCTTGGTTTGGCAAACTGCCCAAACACTCGACATACAACTAGCCCTCAACAATAAAATGGAATAGTGCAGCCTCAGACTTGCTTTATGTAAACAATTACATTACAGCAAAAAACAAAGCAAACACCGTGTTCAAGCTTCCTTGTGTTGCTGCATGACAGCTGAAACATCACCACCTAATTTTTTCTAACTTTATGTGACACTGCAAGTCTTATCCACTCAAGTCCTAAGCATCTCTAAGGATGGAGATTTCCCAGCCTCTCCAGGAAACCCTGTTCCATATCAAAAACAAAATTTTTCAGACAATGTTGAAAAAAAACCCTATAAAATACCCCACACCTTTGCCTCACTAGTGTCACTTTATTTTTCCTTCTTAAGATACCTCATAGCAATGACTGCTGGCAGAGCAAATCCCACTGCACACAGGTGATACAGCAATAAGGGAAACAGGCAATTACAGAATTCTGCTCATGAAACTCCTATGACCAAAATGATACACTGAATATCTGGAAGCCTTATTTTGTGTAACACTTCTTACAGTTGCATCTCTGTCAGAGCCTGTACCAACACACAAATGACACACTTCCCCCACTCAGCCACGAGAGCTTACCTTTTAAGGGATGGAGGGCTAATGTGTGGAAAAGGAACGGTGTAATTCCAAACAAAATAGGCAAACTTCTTATGTTAATTACTACTCAACAAGGGTTCTGTGGAGATGTCAGTGATCACTTACCTCATAAAAATGTCAGTAAGTTCTTCCTCATCTGCTTTGGTTAACAGTGCACTTAATACCCGTCGCAAGAAACGGACTTTGGGTTTGTCCAGTTCACTGAATTCAATTACCTGGCAGACAGAGAAGGAGAATTAGATTAATTCAAGTATTTCAAACAGCTGGTCTTCTCTCCTAAATGAAGAGTTTTTAACACACCAACTGGCCTCTGCATCTACTGAGCCTTGAGTTTAGCACAGAATAATTGCCTGAGAATGCTGCCTGCAAAAGCCAATCAATAAGGAAAGCAAAAAACCTTCTAAGGAATAGAAATCTACTGGTAGCAGAATACCAGATGTCATTTCTCAATTAGATAAATACTTCGTAAGTACCTGGGACAATCCATTTAATTGCCTGTTTAATACATTTCAGTTATTCTTCTAATAGAATTCTATGGACTCCACATTCTGAAATCCAAGAAATCTACTCAGCACTTTCTTGTCTAATAAAAACAACATCAGCTAAAAACCATAGCACAAAATCCACTGGCAAAGCCTGTTAATGAAGGGGCCTCAGTTCCAACTCTGGATACACTAAAGGAAATAATCTTACAACTGCTCTAGATAAAGAAATGTAGACTTTATGCCTGGGTCACCACACATTCCCCTTTCCCCAAATGATAGCATTAACATAATCAATTGGAACAAATTCATAATTTTAAAACAAGTTTGTCTTAGCACAATTAGCTCAAGTACCAGATAGGTAACAGAGAAAATACACCTTCCATAGAACTAGAAAATGCAGGGAAAACACTGAAGGATTTGAAAAGAAAACACACCAACCTTGAGAACTGAAAGTGGCAGTGATTTTGTCCTTATTAAGTGAGCCAGCAGTGACACCAAGTTGGAGATGGCAGCAGCTGACAGGTTTTCTAAATCTCTGATTTTGTCCCAAATACTAAACTGAAATGTCACCTAGGGGTCAAAGGTAAAAAAATAATCCTACAAATCAAGTGTCTGTTTAAATGAGTAACAACATAGCAAACCTTTTGACCTTCTATTCTTTATAAGCCCCCTGTTAATCAACAGAAATGCTTGATCAGACTGTTCCAATTATTTTAAAATGCACAAAACAGAAGAAGGAAAACCTTCAGCAGTAGTTACTTCATTTCCTATTCAGATCTGACCATGCGTATGCCTTACTGAATGCTTAGCTATACCAGCAAAATTTTTCCTGGGATCAAGATCCTGACAGGCCTGCATCCATTCTCGGGTATTCAGTAACGTCCTCCTAACCACAATTATGACTCGAAACCAATGAAGCAACAGAACTGTTTTTACCTGAAATCGTCTTTCATATCCACAAAACTTGTTAGCCAAAAATGCATAGAAGGGGTTGAATGTCTTCTCCTGTAAGCAGCAGTAAAGGATGACATGAACTATTTCTCTCTCCTGCTGATCTTTCAGTCCAAGCCTAAAATTTAGCAAGAAATTGAGAATCATTTTGCAAGGAAAAACTTACTGACACAAAGTAAGAGCTACAGTCAACATCTGAGAGTAATACTTTAGAACCCCTTCAAACATCACATTAGATTTTACTTGTTACAAAGTACCTATGAAGTCTTTAAAACTCATAATGGATTCCAACCCTTAAGAGTGTTGGCTAAATGAGTATCCTGGTAAGGCACTGTGGAAATGCTGAAGCATTACGGGTGTTAAAGGAGTAGATGCAAAAGCAAGACCTAAAGAGACAGAAGTGGAATGACGAAAGTATTATTGCCCAGGGAAGGAAAGGTATCCCACTCCATGTTAGTAGGTCTCCACGAACAGAAGAGAGGGCACAGAGGTACCAGCAGTAGCACTGCACCCACAGTTACCACTGCCAGGGTTAAACAGTGAAACAAAGGCTAAATAGTGAAACAGGAACTGTAGGGTCCTATTGTGACTATCTCAGCTTGTATTTATGGTCATGGGAGGAAAAACACACTTTGGATCAGTGTAAGCCTATTTGGAGAAACATTTCCGGGACCCTTCACTTCTGTGGTACTTAGTAGGGATAAGAAAATATTCTAAGATGTTTTTCTTACTTGGTGATATGAATTTTTTAATCTCTGGGTCAAATCCACACTACATGACACCTGAAATCCATTTTTGTTTGATAGTAGCCTAAGAGGGTACAGTCAGTGATTTCAAAGCACCTTAAAAAAGCCTACCCACTCCAACCAGTCCAGCTGACCAGTCTAAAAGAGGGCTGAGACACTCTGTCAGGGAACAGTAACTCACAGTGTACCTGGTCTGTGAATAATATGATTTAACTTCCTAATGCTGCCAAGTCCTTGGCAGCATTAAAACCAATTAAAATTAAAAATGCATCACATTAGAATCTGAAAAATATCAAACAAAATTCTTCTAATTGCTTCAAGTTCAAGTTCACAGGGCATTAGTACAAGTCAAGAATACTTTCTAACCAAGTCCAACTCCACTGGAACTTGCCCTACTGTCTGTAGGGTAGTTGGTCATTACCTGATGCCAACATCCCTCCTTTGTACACACCTCCAGACATCTGCATTGCATGTGACCACAGACACAACAGATTAACAGAGAAAACGCTGCTGTTCAGCCCAAACTCCCCAGAATTTAAAGTCTTACAGTAGGAAAATCTGGGATGATTGCTAGGCTGATTGCTAAGGAGCAGTGAAAATTTAGAAGCCTGCACTTCCAAAAGGGGCCAGTACTGTAAGTGCTGTGTCTGTGTCATAACCTACCTGCTCTCCTGTCAGCCAAGTTCCATCTGATTTCAGAGCAACAAAAGGTTTTTTTACAAGTACACAGGTTTTCAGCCATCAGATTTGCATTTAATAAATAATTTGGGAAGTTACACTGCAATCACTAGTTTGGCACACTCTCCTTTTACTTGTTCATCATCGCTCCTATCATGACTTGCTTATTTAGGGAATTCTCACATTGCCAGAGTTGTAACCAGGTGACAACACTTAGATATAAATATATATATTTGTTCTTATCTTCACAGAACTAGAATTCCTAAATATCTAAAGTTTAACAGTCTGGACTATCTTTCACAGCTGAGCTTCACCATAAACCTGTATAGATTTCATAAGCCTGATATTCTTTGATAAAGAATGTGCAACCACCTCACTGATTCAATTATTCATGAGTTACAGTATTCCCACGGACCTGTATATCTTGATCCTGCTGTAAATGGGATAACTGCCTCTGAAGTAGGTTATTTATCACCAGCAGAAGCCTGCCTCCAAGTAGGTTAGTTATCATCAGCTGAAGTCCAAGACTATCATTGCCTTCAGATCAAAAATAGGAACTCTTAAACCCCCTTTTAAAAGTCAGTTCAAATTATATTAGTAGATACAATCACTTGATAGATACTTGTTATCCTTAGTTACACATCTCACTCCAGTAGGATAGCTGAGCCTTTTATCAGTGTCTCAGTATTTTCTGAGATGGAAAGTTTCTCAAATTCTTTATCTCTGCAAAGTAACTTCAAAAATTGCCTCTCCATCAAACTTCAGCAGGATTCATTCTCTCTCCTGAGTGAAACTGTGGTTGTGAAGGTGTGGCCTTTCATCTGATGAAGAGGATCCAGTTCCATTCTCTCCTCTTTGACACCAGTGATGTTCCCAGCCCTCTCTTCACTGACACCTCTGCAATCACTGAGCCACTTCGGGGAGCTGCTCTGGCCTCAAGCTAATTACTTTCATTTGCAGTAAGGAGGAAAGGGACTGTAAGAACTATAGCAGTCTGGATTTAAAATAGTTTAAATTATCCTTTAACCACATCTCAACTCTGCCACAGAACTAGCAGCAGAGGAATCAACAAGAGCAGTTAAAATATTTCTTTATATGCTCTTCCTCATGAGACTGACATCAAACACATGAATACAAATTCCCATACACTCAGGAACACATGTTCACACTGAAGTTAATTTCTTCACTGACAATTCTGTGCACTTTCCATTATATCCTGCCAGATGTGGGCAGATTTAAGAATTCCTCTCTCTGAGTTTGCCATATAAACATCAGCACCAACACACACCAGGCAGCCTGCAGAGAAATTTTCTGACAAGCCTGTATGTATTCAGATTTGTGTACTAGCTTAAATAGCACAGATGAGAGTCAAGTCCAATTTGCAAATTGAGCTACCAGGTCTTGGCAAGAGCTGCAGCAGCAGCTAATTTCTTTTAATTGAACAGGCCATATTAAGATATTGGAATGACTCCATCACAGTCTTAAATCCAAGCTGTGCTTTGCAGAAGTGGCATTTAATCAAATATTAGTTGACTTTATTACAAAGTCTGTTTTGGTTTGGTAAGCAAATTAAATAATTGCATGCCATCCTGGTAAGACAATACCCTTGAGTTACAAGGCTGCGACAGAAAAGTTCAGACCTGATTGCTCCCCTCCCACTTACTATAGACTTACAATTAATATTCTGATGAACACAAGGAATACCTTACTTTGAGCTTTTTCCTGATCACATCTTCTTCAGAAGAGCTGCTTGTCAAGGGGTAAGGGAACTGGTCTTAATGGGAAGCAAACCCAAAGCTAATAAATTATCCAAGAGAGAAGGGGAGGTACTAGAACACTACCAGCTCATGCAAGTATGGGCAGAGATGGCTTAACAAGGTGGCAAGAAGTCAATGAAGTGGCAGTAGTACAGAAATCACAGCAACCCAGCAACAAAACCAAGAGATGTTCTAGAGGGGCTTCTGCTCTGCCTCTGTAAGGAAACAAGCCTGCAGCAGCCTTCCATCCACTCTGCTGGGATACACAGCTCCAATGCAAAAAGACACAGGCTGCTTACATCAGAAGATGTTGCAAATCACAGTTATTGCCAGGAGTGACAGGAACAGGGAGTACTCCTTTCCTCTGAGCACCAGTCAGTTCTGCCTGCCCACATTAATTCTTACACCAGGTTTGTGGTCCCTTCTCCAACTCTTTTACCCTATGTGGATTCCGAGCTATGTACTTCTTTTAATTGTATTATCAACTAAAAGCATTTAAGCCCAGACCAGAAATGCATTAAACCCATTTAATGCTATTTTCAGTTCTGGGCTGTCTTTTGTGCTAGTCTGTACTTACTTCAGAAGTTTTTCAAAGGCATCCATGAAGTCTTCACTTGTCATCAAGACACAAAAAATACTTCTCCTGATATCAGTGTTCATTCTCAGCTTACGAGCAAGTTCCATTATTTTTGAACTCACCTGAAAATAAAGTTACATGCTATTTTATTTATGTTTGCCTTAAAAAAGCTATTTCTGTACCTTAAATAACACCATCAATGAAGCTCTCCAGTAAACCATGAATCACCAATCCAAAGGTCCTGAGCTTTTGCCCAGAGGCACAGGCATCATTGGGAGCTTTTTCAACTATGGAAATACATTTTAATCTACTTTAATTGTGCCAATTAATTTTAAGATGTGTTTCTCTATTGCAAGTAATTCACCATGACCATCTCATCACATTACTTTTGAATCAGCTTGGATATATGCCACAGACAGACACCACAACCTGTCAGAATTCCTACTAGCAAATCCATTGTTAAGTTTCTTCTTTCACCTTAGCAATTCCACAGGATAAGAAAAAACAAGCTATACCATATTTGCAGTAACAGCTCTTTTGAAGGAGATGAGTACAATGTTTTAAAAAAACCTAAGAGCAGAATTCACATTCCAAAAGCTTGGACTTACAAGAGCACCTGAAGGTTTTTTTGGTGGGCTCTGAAATAAACTTAATGACACGTATCAAAAACCTTCAGAAGATCACAAACACTTAGACTTAATAATTAGGATTTACCTTTCCTACATGTAGCTTTTGCTGAGCCTGGCTTTTTGTATCACTAATCATTGGTGCTCCACTCCAGGATGATCCTACAATCCACCAGCGACCAACCTGGTCAGCACTGAGAAGAGACTCCAGGGACACACGGAGCTGAGTGTCTTTTCCTGAACCACTGCTGTGAATCTTGAATAACAAAACAAAAGTAAAAACCAACACAAAAGCTTTCACTTGAAACTTTTTTTTTTCTTTTCTTACAGAAAACAACAAATATTTTAGTTACTTAAAATGATTTTTAAACAAAAACTTTAAATATACAAGTTCATATCTCCATAAAGATCTTCCCATGTTTCCTCCCCAACATTTGTTTCAATCAGCAACCTGAAAAGAATTTACAATTTTTCCACATGTTGTAATTTTTAAAATGCATAAAGTTGCATAAATCTAGAATGTAGAAGCTCTTTGGTTTTTTATTTGAAAAAAGAGATACTAATCTAAAAAGTAGAGATCTTCCAATCACAGTTTGATTAGAATTCAGATGATGCTGACATCGCAGCATCTTACAATCTGGTCATGATTTTCCTTTTGAACACTTGTGATTACATAAAGACAACATGTATGTACAGTTATGTATTGTACATTTCAAACAAAAATATTAAACCCTGTGAACAAAGTAAGAATTTTCAATGAAAGAATCTAGAAGCATATCAGGAGAACTGCAAAAATTTAAGAGAGGAAATCCTACAGAACTAGGTTACCTAGCCTGCTTTTGCCTGGCCTCTTATCCTGATATGGACATCCTGCACTGATAAATTACTTTCACCCCTTTTATACTGGGTTGTTCTAGACAAACTGCCCTCTCTGTCAAAAAAAACCCCCCAAACAAAACAAAAAACCCCCAGGAAAGCTGACATCCAATACAAATAATTACCCCTGGATTAAGAATAACAAGGCTACACCTGGCAAGAAAGTTCTCACCAGCGCTCTCTGCAATTTGCGGAGTCTTTCGACTGGTTCAGGATTGTAACCAGGAATCTTGCGCATGTCATTGTTCCTAAGGGCCAGCATAGTCTCCAGCATAAAACGAACCTATTGGGTAAAGAAATAGTGCTGTGGATTATGTGCTGTGGGTTTATTAAATAAAGTAGAAGAGCGTACTCTGAAATTACTGCTCTGTGAGAATAAGCAGCTCAGCTGGCAATATACATCAAAATTTAAATACAACATGTTTACTTTAACCCCTATTATGTTAATTTGTGTACAAGTTTACTTTAACCCCTATTATATCAATTTGTGTACAAGCTTCATCTGCTAAACACCATGTCTCAGTGACCATTTTCTGGAGTGTACAAAGTATCACGAAACAGAAAAACTGTCCATTGCATAAGATACAAACCAGTCTTGTCTCACCCATCAGAAGCATTTGGTGTCTGTGTCCTAAGAACTAATGCAGAAAGACAGACAAGAAGAATGCAAATAACTGAATATCACACTAATGGTAATTTAGAACCTAAATAGAATGTAGCAGAAAACATTTCTGTAAATTAAACTATGTATCCAAGTACTTATTACAGTCTGAGAATATAAAATCTTTAAAACAAATACATACCCTAGTCTGATCCTGGAATTTCTTCTCTGCTGTGCTTGCTTTCCTCTGGGCTTCAGTGATCAGTTCCTTCAAAGCCAATGCATCATCTTTTCTTAAGGAAAAACCCACATTTTTCAGAAGAAACAAAATCAGCTCAATCTCTTTTTCAGTGAAAGTGCTAACAAGCTTTTTCAGAATATCAAAGATCAGCAGGCAATGAACCACATGGAAGTTGTACAGATGAGCAATCAAGGCAAGCAGATTTTCACATTCTTTCCCTTCAGCATCACTTTTACAGAGTTCATCAAATTTCTTCACCACGGCTTCCAAAAAGTGAGCACCGACCTGGCAACAATTCCATTGAGGGGAAAAAAAAAGTAAAAATATCCAGCCGTTAACTGTAAGTAGATTTTACAGATGTCTGTAAAACATTCATTTTTGGGTCACTGCCACTATTAATTTTAAAGAAATATTGTTGCTTCTCTTACCAATATGGATGTTCTACATTTACATACACAAATATTTAAGAGGTATGACATTTTTTAGAAGTCTATGTCATTTACACCTCATATGTGACATCCAGTTGCCTTTTAAAGCCTGTGCAAGAAAAACAAGTACTATGAACATACAGTACACATACATCAGCACTTGTTTACATAATTTTCATGGACACATATTAGCATCTTTCCAGCTGTCAGGCTAGCATGCTGTTACTGCTAGTCATTCATCCGGGAAAAGCCACATGTAAAAAACCAAAGGCATTGCTGACTTCAGCAGTCCAGAACAAAATCCTTAACAGGAGGATAAAAAATAATACTGTGAAAAAATCCCCAAAATACCAAGTTTTCACAATTGTTGAGCATGAGCTTAAGCTGCTTTTGAAATGGGGATAGTTCTTAGATATTTGTCAGTGGTACAGCCAGGAAAAGAAATTTTGGAATATTTTTATTTCTGAAGAGAGAACTGATGCTAAAAGCTGGGATTAGGAAGCCTACCAAAACACAGGGAGGCAATGAATACACTGCTGCTAAATAAGACTCTCACCCATTATTACTGTGCTAAAATCTGCTGTTCTCAAGAAAACCGGAAGTCCCAGCAGCAGTACTGACTTGCCCTACAAGCCTTGACCATTCAAGTGTTAACTATCCAGTGGCTGCACAAATTTGTAAACACAGGCCAACTTCTGCATTGCCCAACCTAATCTTCAGTGCAGCTGTACTATCACACTTTCATGTAATGCACATTGTACATTTATTTTACAGAAACATCATATTTGCAGTCAGAACTGCCTTTCAAGCAGCAAAGAGGGACAAAAAAAACATTTAATGCCAAGGCTACATGGAGAAAGCTGCTGTAATTGCATCCATCTGATATTTAATATGGTTTCAGAGCCAGCATTCAGGCCACCGTATGACAGACTGAAAAACTTGCATTAATACATCTTTTGCACTGAGATGTGGGGGGGGTGAAAAAAAGAGAGTAATCTAATAGGAACAAAAAACCTGAAAAAACTGTTTCCTGACAGATATTTCAGTGAAATTAGCTAAAATCTTCCCTTTCACATCAGTAGCTTCAGCATCAGCTTAAGTGAGAGAGATTTTATCTCACTCATCAGGCTTAAAAACACAAAACAAAATCCCCTCAAAAAATTGCCACGCTTTTTGAAGTTTTTATTATTCCATGTTATAACTACTTAATTCCATTAATGATTTGCATGATTGGCTTAGAAAAGAAGTTTATCCACCACGGTAGAAGGATTTCTGTAATAGTAACACTTTTC
Source organism: Ifrita kowaldi (assembly GCA_013398055.1). NCBI lineage: Eukaryota > Metazoa > Chordata > Aves > Passeriformes > Cinclosomatidae > Ifrita > Ifrita kowaldi. The sequence continues at coordinate 674,931 of VZRS01009924.1, read as the reverse complement.
TTATCAGGATATACATAATTCAAACACAATACCCTCATGTATCCATGAGAACAGAAATGGATTAGTGCAACTAAAGGGAAGAGAAGCTGAAGGTTAAAAATTTTTGATTACTGGGGCAGAAAGATTTTGATGAAAAAATGATGGTTTTACAACTGACCAGTGGTAACTCACGGAGGAAATAAAATCAGATAAAGCAACAGATTTAGATCCTTTCACTTGTGGAAGCCTCGCAAATGAGCTACAGAACACTGATGAAACTCAACTAAAGACACTTGTTAGTGACACACAGCTAAAAACTACAAGGCAATTCAAACAAAACATCAAGGAAAACACTCTACAATATGTATTATTATACAAAGTTTGTCGCAAGCACAAGAATTACCTCAATTCCTACATTGTGATGAAGGATGCTAACTAGAAGGACATGCTCCATCATCAGTCTCGCAGGCATGGCAACTGCAGTAACACAGGCATTCATGAGAATGTCTGTCAGTGTGTCATTCATGTCCTTTCTGCTGTTGGCCATGTAGAGCTCTTCCATCTGTCCACTGATGGAGGACAAATTTGGTTCACTCAGCCTATGGAGAAACAAATTCCAGTGGTCACTCTTTCTTCTCCTTACACAGTTCCACAGTTTTGAGTTCACCCAACGAACAACTATTCTTTTTAGAGAAACTAGTTTGACTTAAGAAGAAAAGATTGAAGACTGATAAGATGACTGGAAGGGACCTTTTGTATTTTTCTGTATTTACTAAACCAAAAATGTTTAGTACATTTAATTCAAGTGCAGTTTTTTACAAAAAAACCCACTACATGTAAAAACACACTAGCAGCACTGTCAATCTGCTTAATGTCACACTGAACAGATTTCTCAAGAAAACAGACTGGTTTTAGCAGTTTTAACTATGGCACATCACAGTCTTGGAAGAAATTAAGTATGAAAATAATTAATACTTTAACTATATGGTATATCAAATTTCTAATGACTGAACAAACTCTAGTCTGTGCTTTACAGGTAACAGATGAAAATTGCCAATAGGTTTCTTATTTAAAAAACACTCTAAAATTGAAGTGAATGTTCATTACTTTTTCTATTCTTCAATACTTCAACCTATGAAGGGCTGCTCCTTCTCAGTTGTAGTGTTGGAAAAATTTAATTTAATTTAATTAAAAAAAACCTTAAACAACCCAAAACTTGTTTTCTTCTGAGGTTTTTTTATAAGCATATTCCAACTGACACTTAGTGAAGTATAACTAGCACTTACAGGGAACTGCTGTGTGGAATTCAGCCCAATCTTAAATTTATTTTCTAGATTTTTCAACACCTATAATGACTAACTTTGAAGAATTTATACCAATAAAGGTAATTATTCTTAACAATAGCAGACATGATTGCCAACTTAAAATCAGTTTGTGAAGAGAAAAGTCACATCCTCGCCACCTGGGCTTGAATGATGAGCATTGTCACATTGATCCAGAAAGATTAATGACTTTCCTTATTACATTACCTATTAATGAGGCCATTCACCATTTTCTTCAGTCTTCCCAATTCTTCTCTTTTCTTGTCATCTACTGTCTCCTGAGCTTTCCTTATTTGAGGAGGAACATACTTTGTAGCACTGTGATTATCACTCTTACCAGAAAAAGAAAAAAACAAGGTATCAGATGAGACCAGTACCTTAAATACTTGAACACAAATATACATTTCTATTTAAGATTAAAATACCAAACTTTTAGTTAAGGATATATCTTACCATCTAATAATCAATGCCAAAGGAGCAACATGCAGAAAAGAAGCAAGCAAAAAGTTACCCTTTTGACAAACTTGACAGCAGCAAAGTCCCTCTTCCCTATACACGAAATTCTCTTTAAATTATGGTCATTAAAACCTGACATCTTAGGTCTTGGTTTTACTCAAGTTTTATCAGTGACAGTTTAAGTTTAGGCCCATGAGGGCTAAATGACCTGTGACCTCCTCTCCTCCACCCATTCAACAAGACCTAATACTGGCAGAATCTCTGAGATCGTTCAGAAAGTAACATTTCAGTGTGTAACCACTGCTAATTTCAATACAAGCTCTCTTTACACAAGGGTTAATCATATTCGTAGACTCAAATGCCAGAGCAGTTCCTTTTATTTGCAGATTTCACACATACAGAACTCCCACATGCCTTGTGCTGGAGGGTATTACCTGCCACCAGCCTGACTCGGGAACTCTCCCCTCTACGCCTCACAAGTGTCCCTAGGACCTGGCAGACCCCTCAAGTCAACACTGTCGCTGGGCCCGGCTGTTTTGAACCAGGATAACACTCCACGTGGCCCAACAGGACAGCAAACACCTGGGCTTAACAGCGGCGATGCAACCCTGCTTTATGTTCAGATTGTGGGACGTGCTTTGGGAAGCAGGTCTGTGCCATCTGAGGAGAACATCCTACCTCTGCCTCCTCCTCCTGGCTCGAGGGCTCGCTGGCCTCTGGCACCCCGCCGTCCTCGGGGGACGAGCTCTCGCTCTCCCAACGTCCTTCCACGTCATCCGCCTCGGAGGGGTCTGAGGCGTCTTCCTGAGCTTCCTCGTCCTCACCTTCCTCCTCGTCTTCATCATCCTCCTCGTCCTCATCTTCCTCCTCCTTCCCCGGCGGGCGCTCCCGCGGCCCCGCCTGGGTCTCCTCCTGCTCCTCCTCGTCGCTGCTCTCGCACAGCTGGCTGAGCCCGGCCCGTGTGCCCAGCGCTCCCAGCACGTATCCCAGCCCGTCCCGCAGGAAGCTCTGCGGCAGCCGCTCGGCCGCGGAACATTCCTGCTTCTTGCGCCGCTTCCCGAGCCNAAAGGCGCTCGGTCCATAGAGATCCCCTCGTTTGTGCGTATGTATTTAAGAATCACGGAATAACTGAATAAATTAGGTTGGAAAAGATCTCTTAAATCATGGAGTCCAACCTATGACCGAACACCATCACGGCAACTAGACCGTGGCATTAAGTGCCACGTACAGTCCTTTCTTAAACACCTCTAGGGACCGGGACTCCACCACCTCCCTGGGCAGCTCATTCCAGTCACCCTTTCTGTGAAGAAATTTCTCCTAATGTCCAACCTGAACATCCTCTGGTGCAGTTTGAAGCTGCGNTCCTGCTTCTTCCGCCGCTTCCCGAGCCCCAGCTGCCGCTCCAGCCGCCGGATCTCCTTCTCCTCCTCCTCGTTGGCCTCCAGCAGGGCCCGTTTCCGCGCCGAGGTGGCTGCGGCGGCCGAGGGGGCCTCAAGGGCTGCCGACGTCTGTGCCGACACCGGCCTGGGCGGCTGCTTCCCAGCGGCGGGCGAAGCCGGGGCTCCGGGGCGAGCGGCGGGAGCCGGCTTGGCCGGAGCGGGCTTGGCCGGAGCGGTGGGAACCTCCACCAGCTCCCCGCGTTGGAGTCGGCGGCGGCGACTCCGCTTGAGCCTGCGCTTCTCCTTCCTGGCGTCCCGGCGGCTCCTGCGGCTCTGCCTCNTCACTTGCTACCCGACCCCCACCTGGCTACACCCTCCTTTCAGGAGGTTGTAGAAGGTGATAATGTCTCCCCTGAGCCTCCTCTTCTCCAGGCTAAGCAACACCGGTTTCCTCATCTGTTGCTTATAAGGCACGGTACACACTCTTCACCACCTTCATTGTCCCTTTCTGGACATGCTCCAGTAAGAAAGTGCAAGGTTTGTCCGTCTTCTTATGCCAGGGACTGGAACAATTTGTCCTTTACAGCCTGGCTGTGATCACAAGGCTCCCATGGGGCATGAGGCTCTCGCTGATGCTTCTTGAGGAGCTAAGGGACCCCAGCCCCTGGCCTCTCTTCCACCTGCCAAGACTCACATTTTAAGCCCCTTCCAACCCTGCCAAGCTTAGGTGTCTCTTTCTGAGTGTGCCAGAGCCAACATCCATGTCCATGTCCTTCTGTAGAGGAACTTGGGGGTGCTGATGGATGACAAGCAGTCCATGAATCAGTAGTGTGTCCTTGTGGCCAAGAAGGCCTTGGGATCCTCGAATGCATTTGGAAGAGCATTGCCAGCAGGTCAGGGAGGCGATCCGGCCTCTCTATTCAGCCCTTGTGAGGCACAGCTGGAGTGCTGTGTGCAGTTCTGGGCTCCTCAGTACAAGAGAGACATGGAGTTCCTGGGGCAAATCCAGTGGAGGGTACCAAGAGGATTAAGGGACTGGTGCATCTCTCTTACGAGGACAGGCTGAGGGAGCAGGCCCTGTTTCGCCTCTAAAAGAGATGACTGAGAGGGGACCTCATTAATGTAAATAAATATCTATGGCAGGGTGCCAAGAGGATGGACCAGGCCCTTCTCAGTGGTACCAAGCATTAGCATAAGAGGCAATGGGTACAAATGCACAGAAGTTCCACCTAAACATGACGAAGAACTTTGTTGTGTGGGTCACCATGCACTGAAACAGATTGCCCAGAGAAGGTGTGGAGTTTCCCTTACTGGAGGTATTCCAGAACCATCTGGATGCAGTCCTGTGCTGTGTGCTCTGGGATGACCCTGCTTGAGCAGGAAGGTTGGACCAGATGACCCACTGTGGTCCCTTCCAACCCGACCCATTCTGGGATTCTGTGACAGGTGCCACATTCTCTTGGGGCATTTCCACCCTCAGCAGTGTGCAGGGCAAGGTTGATGCCACTGCTGGGATCTGTGTACCTACCACAGGCCTGCATCTTCCTGGCTCTGCACAGCTGGTGACAGCTTGTCTGTCATCTGTGTGATCAGGGGAAATTAAATGTCCCATGGCAGTTTGCTGCTGTCAGCAGGAAAACCAATTGGTCGGTCTTATTTTTAGTCTCTGCTATGCTCTAGGCTTACGGAGCCTGCTGGGTGTGTGCCAGTCTTGTCTGGCAGATGCCTGGAGTTCCCCAAAACACTGAATTTTCCCAAGTTTCATTGAAAACTGGGCAGAGGAAAGTATTTCTTGGCTGAACACAGAGCCTCAAGCTGAGCTTAGACCTTAGCAGACATGAGAAAAACACAAATGAAAGCCAGCACACATGACCCAGTTTCAGAAAAAGGGTTGGTCTTGAACCTGCTGTGGGGACCAAATCCAGAGGAAGTCAGGTTTCATTTTGTTTGTCGTGGTACTCCTGACCTCTTTTGGACAATGAAGTACTGCATAGGACTTACATTTTACCTGAAAATTTAATATGGCTTTATTACTCAGAAGATTATTTTTGTCTTTCTATGCATGTTTCCATATTCTCTGATTACATCATATGTCCTAGATGACCCATGCCTCAGAAATTCAGCTTTCTCAAGGCTGATGCATAATGAATCTTTCATCCTCACTGACAAAATATGTTGCATTGATTTGTCAAGGCATTGCTTTGCTACATTTTAAACTATATATTATGTTGTAATTTATTGCCGGGCCACTCTTTATTCATGCACAGACAGCTCACATGCATTTTGCATCCTATTTATAGATTTATTGATAACAGTAGTCCAGCAGCATGCCAGAATGCAAGCTAAATACAGCTGAGTATAATTTGAGAAAATATTAGAGGCTTTTAGAACTCTTACAATTTGCATCTTCCTTGTGTCTCATCATATAATTTGTTATTTAGGGCAAGAGAGCTTTCCAATAATGGGAAATTTCATGTATCTTCAAAGAGAGAAAATGCCAATATTTACCTTCTTCAATAATTCATGTCACAAAGCAAAATGTGAAGAGCATGTATTTTGTTGAACCCCATAATACCAAATCGGGTGAAAATGGGGATGTTACTTTTGCAAAAAATATATGAATAGAATTATTACTACCTCTTTTTGAAGTAAAAATACTTTCAAAGAATTAAAACAATATTTCAGACAAAACATGAATATCATAGTCAAGAAAATGTAATATTTGAAGAAATACCGATCTGCTTAATAGACTAATCTAGCATTGAAATCTAGTGATGCCATATCAAAACAAATATATTACAACAAATATTTCAGATCCTATCCCAGAATATTGTGGCTTATTATTTTACTTACTATATTTACTTACCAATTTGGCTTCAAGTACCTGGTAAATACACTCTTCTTAAGATCTAAAACGTGAATAAATTAGAAACTCCTGCTCTCATCATATAATTTGTTATGGACTCTTCCAACATTCCTGTGTTGTCTAAATACCAGAAAAGGGAGGAAATCCAGTTTCCATTTCACAAATTTCACATTTAGATCTCTGCATCATGTGAGCATCACTTACCAAACAGGAATTCGGAATTGAGGGAACATTTTGTAATTGTCCTTTGTTTTGACAGTGATCCCACATCAGAGAACAAGCCACGAGGGCAGGCTTCACATTTGCAATGAAATTGAGCATAATGGCATGATTCACTGGAAATGAAAGTTCATATAGAATTGTTGCTTCCTGCTGAGATAATCTTTGTTAACAGATTTCCTTTCCTATTACTTTATATTCACGGATTATTATTTCCCAACCCTTAGCAGAATGAGCAGAATACAATTCCTTTAGCTGCCTGTCTGCTATTGTCTCCTGATCACCTCCCACATGCCATGAAAATGTGCCTTTGTGACTACATAATGCACATAGGTATATTCTGGCTCTTTTGTGATTTGCAGCTATTGAGAATATTTATCACCACAGGAAATATCAAAGCAGCACCAGAGAGACTTTTAGACTGAGCTCAAAAGGGTCGCTCTTTGTTCTCATCAATGGAGAAAACAGCCTGATTAATGTAAGAACATGGCTTTAAATACAAAGCCTTTTTTGACTCCACAGACTGAAAGCTTCTTGCCAGAATGAATTTATTCCAAGCACTGAGAGTCTCAGAACAGTGCAAGTTTCTCTGCTTTGAGTACCCAGCACAGCATCCATCTACTGGAGGTACTGCTTCTCCCCATGTCATACTGTTACCACTGGGATCAGCAGAACTGAAATTTGGTCTGCTGGGAAAGATTGTCTGCGGAAGGACAATTTTCTTCTGGAAAATATTTTCCGGAGTCTCAAGGCAGTACAAAGTTGCTAGCTCTTCAGATGTGTTTCAGCCCTACCTATTGCAGAAGGTTTTGGTAGGTGAAGAAAGTGGTTTCTTTGATGTTTTAAAGATACATCCCTGATGCTCAGAATCTTTTCTGGTTGTTTTGTTTTGTTGGGTTTTTTGTTTGCTTGGTTTTGGGTTCTTTGTTTGTTTTTGTTTTGTTTTGTTTTGTTTTCCAGGGTGTATGTGCTAAGTAATTCCTGCAGTCTTGGTCTGTAGACAGCTTAGCCAGGCACGCTGAAAACTGACTACACAAAGAGTGTAGAAAAATATCTGTTTTGGCACTTTCTCCTACATTTCCATCATCTTTGTACCCGACCTTGGGCTGGTCATTTATCTTCTCTCTGCTGCCTTTGTACAAAATTAGTTTCTTTCCGTCATTCTGAGACTAAAGCCACACAAGTATATCCTTCTGTTTCTCCAGGTTTGAATGCTGAGGACATTCCCACCCACAGCACCTCCCCTGGAGGGGTAATTCCTGCCTCTTCTCTGTGGCTGCCCCAACAGATTTGCTGACTGAAAGCTGTTTGCTGAGTTTTTCATGTAATTGCTGTCTTTTAGTCCCTGAAATCAATGTCATTTCAGTCAGTGCTCACTGGTGATGCTCTTTAAAAGAGATCTACCATTAGTTTAAGCTAATTTAGGCTGTTTGAGACAAATTAGAAAGTAACCATGAGTATTTCATACGGGGATGTCTGTAGCTCTCCTCCTCCCTTCCAAAAAAGCAGCAGCTGAAAGTGGAAACCTGAGCTGGCAAAACTCAAGTAGGGAGAAGATGCATATTCACTGATTTTGATCATTAATATCTTTTAGTTCATTGGAAGGAACGAGTGGGTACTAAAGATTATTATTTAGATAAATGATCCAAAAGACAAGCATAAAAAAGACAGATATGCTGAGTGAAAGCAGAAACCCATTTCCCCAATCCATTAGCATTTTTAGTTTTAAACTATAAGGAGATTATCTAATATGTGGCACAAGGATGACTGAAAAAAGCAATCAGATTACTTTCTTGCTATTAAAAGGAATAGGTAAATTGAAACTAAAATGAGCTTTTAAATTAGTGTTTTGTGCACATCGTAGTTTAAAAAAAATCAGTTGTAAATCAGAGTAGCACCATTGGTCAAAGTCCCACATTATGGCACTTTGCATTTTTCATATAAAATTTATATAATCAAAGCTTCTGTGCCAAGAATTGTCTCTGTGGGAGACTTTGTGCTAAACACCAACCTTATCTAATGAACACTTGTATTGTCATTTAGGAGACAGTTTTCATCAAAAACCTGTAAATACATACCAAGGGATCCTTTTCCCTCTGTTCTTTCTCCTTTGTTGTTGATTACTTAGCTTTAACATACCAGTTGTAATTCTGTTCCCTGAAGATCAGTCTTTATCAGCTATTTCTATAATACTGACAAGGAAACTTCAGAAAAAGAATACTTAGGAGTGACACTCCAGAATAAATACCTGAGAAGGCTTGTATTCAACAAACAAATTCCTTAAACTTAGCAGGTGCTGTTACTTCGTTAAAGTAAATTTTTACCCATTTGTTTATTTATTTATAAAAGTGAAGACAGTGGCAAGGGTACACGTGGCATTGACACAGGAGCAGTTGCAGCAGTAGCAGTGTGCAGTGCTGCTGTTCATCCCCCTGCTAGCACTGTCTCTTTGGTATATGGCATAAGGCGATCATTTCCAGGGACAATCTCCAGCTGCTTTTTCAGCTCTGTGGGGTGCTCCTAAATATTAACAAAAGTATTACTGCATTTTTTCTGAGGCTTTGCTAAACATACAAAATATGATGTGTGTCTGAGCCAAATACAATGAAGTATTTGGAGGTCTCTCCAGGGTGACAGCAACCTTGTACTGAAACAATGATATCAATTCATACACATTGGCTGCCATTCTATATTTTAATCCCAGTTGTTATAAAGCGTGATGTTATTATGTATAATACAGTATTGATTTAAGGTACAGTTCCTGATCAGGAGCTCTACTTACATGACCATAAACAGAGTGCAGCAGTGGACTGTGCCTGCCACATCTCTAGTTACAGACCCTTCTCTCAAAGTACTTTGAAATAGCCACACTGATCTAAGCCTGACAGACAACAGGGTTCTTCTCCCTCAGTTTAGACAGACATCTACAGCTGAGCCAGTCACCTTGCTCTCTGTTTATAGTCAAACGGAGAGAAATAATGACTTTTAGAGAAAAAGACCTCATCTAATTCATCTTAGGCTTCTGCATCAGGACAGGATGATCAGTGCCTTAGACTCCCTTAACCCAAGGTGAAAAGGCTGCCTTCCATGACTGGCTTAGCTGCAGGCAGTGGCCTTGGAGATACCTCATTAGGTGACTCATGCAAAGGTCATGGCAGCAAAACAAAACCGTACTCACATGACCTTAAGTGACCTCATGTTTACACAGTTTGTGTCTGGCAGTATCTGACACTTGATACCACTCTAATCTACTCCCTCACTTCATGACTTCCCTTTCAAGTGATTGCCAGCTTTCAAACCTGCAGTTTTGCAGCTACTTTAGGTCAATCTGCCACGCATTTGTCCAGGTAATGCATTTCCCCATGTTAACACCAGGAGTCATGGCATAATGCACCAAATTCAAGATTTGATCACAATGAAGCTAAAAAGTTTTTAAATTGGACTGGCTTAATTTTGATTCAGCTACACAAAGAGGTAGCTAGCTGTGGGAAAGGGAAGAGAACTTCTTCCAGTTGCAGCACAGAGCAAGATCACCCAAAATCAGTTATGAAACTGATTAGCATTAGCAGATTACAGAAATTACTGTGTCAGGGTTATTTCCTATGCTGCTTTAAAGGAAAATTCATTATTCAACAGCTACAGCTGGCCCTTCTGTTGCCCAGTCTGAAACAGGTTTTGAAACACAGGTGAAAACAGGAACAATTACAAAACCCCTTTTTGTGTAACGACATTGTTTGTTACGAAAGGGCTTGTCTTCTTTGCTCTCCTGAATAATTTTCTAAAAAGCAAAGCATGCTAACAAGTAAGTTAATGTTAAGAACAAAGCCTACACAACTGTATGTGTGTGCCTAGGGAGCTGGCTGAGTCTGTACAGCTTGAATTTTTTTTCCTCAGTGGAAATTTCTTCCTTGTTTACTGGTGGCAAAGGTAAGAAATCTATTTTTAGGACAACCCACATTTGTCTGGATGCACTTCCAGAGTGGCAGTGTTAAGCTTAATGCATCCTGTTCCTCTAAGTAATCATGGGAAAACACACACTTAAAATGAGGCATATGCTAGTGTCATTTAGAATTTTATGATTACAGAAATCAACTGAAGAGACAGTTTTATTCTTCATCTTATAATTGCAGTTGTAAAGTCTTAACTACAGGTGTGATATTTTCATTAAGAGTTTAAATTCTCACAATATGGGGCCCTGATCCCTGATGGGGGGACTCCTGCAGCACCGTAATGAAGAAGAAACAACAATAACAAGAATAAATAACTGCGCCCTTGCTTCTAAGGCATGTCAAGATGTTGGTTTGAATTCTGAGCTCTTTAATTGGTCCTGAGTCCTGCACATGAGTGGTTCCAGTTCTAAGACCTGTTATCTATGTGGTGACACTACTGCCTGGTTTTGAGCTCTGCAGATGAAAGAGGAAGCTTGAAAGGAAGAGAAGCATATCAGCAATTTGACCATATGTATTTTTTTCCTTTTTTTTTTCCTAGGGGAGAAAATAGTTAATGCAATTTAATGCATGGCACTAGTAGTGATGATGATACCTGTCTACAGATAAGCTGCCCATATGCAAGACTTGTTTTCTTCTCTGGCATTCACAGAAGGAGAACAACACCGGCTATGTGATCTTAATGTTCCTTTTCTTGGTAAATTGATCGTGGCTTCTTTCTATTTCAACTTTGGTAGTGAAAGAAACTTGATCTGCAGAGGACCAGATGTAACTGAGTTTCAGTCCTGATGTAGTAACATCCTCTTTGTAGCCTTGGGCAGGTCACTTGATCTTTGAATTTTACACCTGCATATTTTGTTATGCAAATTAATTATAAAGACATTGTGGTGTTAACTTGAGCCACGTTAGTGGCGGCAGAACTGTTTAGATGTTCTTCATAAAGGGTAGTGAAGAGGAAGTTGTGCTAGGCAAGAAGTGTTATTAGAGATACATCTAAGTAGCAAAATTCAGATACTGAACCTAATCTGGGTGTCCTAAAGATGAGAGCACCGGGATTTGGGGTTCAATATGACACTGACTATTTTTTAACTCCCAGGATCAAGCAGTTGACCTGTTTTGTTAAAGAGTTGGAATTTCCTATTTTTCATGACTTGCACATGCCTAATTTCAATTGCTTTTTCCCATCAGCAGGAAAGGTCATTCTCATTAGGAGACAAATAACACAAATGGGATGCATTCAATTTGCATGTGTGAATGTGCGAATGAACACACTTCCCATTTTTCTTCCCAAGGACTGACCTCTCAGTCAAACAGAATTTATTCTACTCTTTGCTGAAAGCAAACTTCTATACAATAAAGATGACTGGGAGTCACAGGGCATCTGACATATTTTAGCTAACTGTGATTCCAGATATTTGATGGCAGACAGAAAACCTGTGGCTAGATTTCACAAGAATGAAAAATTAGAAGTCAGCCTAGATTCCAGTTTTTGTGTAGAAACAAAGGTGATTAAGTGAAATTATTAGAATTGTTCAAGGCCAGCATCAAAAATAGTTTTAAAGACTCGTGTATAAGATTGATGTTATCAGCAGCCTCTTGATGCAGACTGGGAACATAGCCATGAAACAATCCCAACCTCCAGCAATAAGGAAGCAGATTCAAGGTCACTTGCAAGCTGAGATGCTTTATATAGCACATCTTAATGCTTGCTTACATTCTGGACTGACCAGAGGTTCTTGCAGTACCAAGGATTGTCCTTTTATTAGGTAATCACTATGAGTGATTATCAGATGAGAAAAACCTTGCCATCATTATCTGTGATGGACAATACACCATTATGCTGCAATAGAATTTAAAAGTATCACCACACGTTATTCTTTAGTAACTAGATTGAATAAGGGTGTGATCCAGTATTACTCTCCAGTTCCTTCAAAAATAATTACGCACTAAAAATTGTAATACATCAAAAATTTAATTACGCTAAAAGTGCTTACTAATGTTTTGTTATTACTCTGTTTAATCTTGGCATCTGCATGCCATCCATTAATTTATTTCAGTAAAAACTATAGGTCATATTGTGGAATTCTTATTATATTTCTATGTAGTCAAAACTCCCATTTTTTTCCAGAGCATAGCTTAAGTGAAGACATTGATTTGAGTTACAAGACTTTGTGAATGCAGTGATGCATCTAACAAGGGAAGATAACTAAGATAATGCTTTAGTTTATGTATATTTCAGATTTGTCCATAATAATTTTTTCAGTTCATAACAATTTCGCTTATTAGTTCTTGTATTATATTAAGCAGCCAATTAAATATTTCATCAATTTTAAAATAAAGAATTTATTTGGGGCACAAACTTCAATGCTCCTCTTAAGGAAATAAAATATAAACTACAAAACAAAATGATAAGCTGAAGAAGCACTGCATAATAAAATGATAAGCTAAAGAGGCCCTCCAACAGTAATGAACCTATGTTTTTATTTAATATATATACTCACACAAACTCACATGAAAGAATAATATAAGCTGCTGTTATTTGTAAAGGCAAAAATACTGTTTTCAGAAAAGTCACTAGACCATGATTTTGTAAAAAAAAAAAGTCATACCCATACCTTGCTTGAAGTTTACTCAGCATACAAAAATATGTAATTTGGCTCTTGTAAAGAAATTCTCTAGAGGACACTACCCAATGCTGTCTTCTGTACAAGCATATTTTAGTACTATGGGAGAGTAACTGTATTTTGGAGAACTTTAAATAAAAATAAGCACACACACCACACACAGCTTAATAAATACACAGACCCATGCTGTGTGTAAGTATGAATACAATATATAAATCATTCAATGACTGGAAAATGTACTCTTTAAAATCTACTGTGTGAGGGAATCTTTGAACAAACTCTTAAAAAACATGCAATAAACTTGTCCTGTTGGCATCCTGAATATGTATTTCTTATTCCATAGCCCAGGGCAGGAAGAACTGTCTGAAAATTGTTGGTCCGTAGTTATATCTTCACTCATAAATCCTTTATGAGGATTGTGATTACAGAGCAAAAGGACAATATAGTTTCTCACATTTTCTATTACTCTCAGTACTACAAATGGCATTAGCCAAACAGAAGAACATATTTGTGACTGCTTTGAGTGTACACTGTAGCTCACAAGCACTTCTCTCTGCAACAGTGATGGCTGGAGCAGCTCCCTGTGCTCAGTTTACATCACTCCTTCTGTTGTGTGAACGCAGAATGAACTGGCTCAGAGAAATAATTCTGATAAAATTTTTTATTTTTGCTCAGTTATTTTCCCCAGGTCTGACCAGCCATGTGTGGCTGTGTCAGTGCTGCTGATGGGTAGTGGGAATAAACTGAACAAGAACGCAGCTGGACAGGATCAGCACTACAGCCCAAAAGGTAATTGCTCAAGTACTTTTATGAAATGCTCAACTGAAATCCTCACTTGGGTTTTTCAGAGGTTCTATGGAGATTATTAGCCTGCAGTAATATAAAAATCAATTAGATGTAGGGAACTTGGAGTTGTACATATCTGCTGGAGGATTCACAAATGCCAAATTATGTGATAAATTTTAGAACTTGAATAGACAAAATAGTTTTTTGATTCAGATATTCTGTAAGGTGCTTTAGGCCACAGAGAAGGAATCTGAGACTTCCTGCAGAGCTGCTTGACAGGAAAGCTAATATTCCCTCAAGCCTGGCATGACTCAAGGTACAAGGAGAAAATATGAAGGGTAGAAGGATGCATCAGCAGATCCTGCTGCATGGTGATGGTGTTGAATATGGGAGTCAGTTGTGAGGCTGCAAAACAGAGGAAGGCAAGGAGTACAGCTGGAATTTCATCTCACCAGGATGCTGCTGGTGTTTTACTGTGGGGTGTGGGATGAAGAGAACTTGGAAAGATGATGAGCTCACTAGTGTGCTATCTTTGCCACTGCAACAAAAAATCCAAATGTATGTCACAGCCTACAGTGTTATTTAGGACAAGAGCGATGTTCAATAATTAATTCCCTAACAGGTTTGCTAGCAGCCTGAATGCATTCCAGACTAAATGTCACTTTGGTAACAGAGTTGAAGTAAGGAGAAGATCTGTCTGAGAGAGGCTGGTTGTTTTCTTACTTTGTTGATGATATTCAGGTGTTAATACACAACGAGACAGCAAATAGGTCTGAAAGTATATTCAGATTATGCTAATTTTGGGGCGTGTGACTATAAATGGACCAACAGGTGTTGCGGGCTAGGATTTAAAGATGGGGATGATGTCAGGTTAGCATATGCTCAGAGTACTGGCACTTGGATACCCCCAGTGATGACAGGACAGAGTGTGGGGTAGGAAGATGGGCTGTCAGGCTACAGAAACAGTGCAGACGTGACTTCATAAATAGCAAAGCTGTCATATGCTATGCGGCATTAATGGTACTGCAATGGAAACTACATCCTCTGTAATACTTTACCAGTGACTACAAACTGCAGAGTTATTTCCCATGGTTTGTTGTTATTACTATTCAGGGTGAAGTGACCCTTTTGTATTCAGGTTTTCCTATGTGCCTTATAGTGACTTTTAAAGTACTCTTTTAATGTATGAGTAGCTATTGGCAAACTAACAACATTGCAAAAAATATTGTTTCTGTAAAAGCAAATAAGTTTTGAGGTATCAACACACATGATGTAAAACAGTATGAATACATCCTATGAAACTTGGCTAACTTGGTATTATCTCTACAATTTAAATAGGTGATTACTCACAGAGTAAGATGAAGTATGTGGACAGTAGTCTCTAGACAAATCTTGGATTTGGAGATTTTGTAGCACAGCCACATGCTTTTCTATATGTTGTATAGATTGACCTTTCCTCTTCCCCAGGGCAAGGGCTACAACTCAATAAAATGGGAAAAGAATAAAGGGGCACAGTGTGATAGTGACTTTCAAAGGGGTGCCTTATGGAATAGAATGAGGCTGTGTCAGGGGAAGTTCAGACCGGACTTCAGTTAGGAAAAGGTTCTCCACTGAGAGGGTGCTTGGTCACTGGAACAGGCTTCCCAGAAGAGTGGTGGTGGCACTAAGCTTGTCAGAGTTCAGAGAATATCTGGACATTGCTCTTAGTCATATGGTTTATTTCCAGGTAGTCCTGCAAGGAGCAGGGAGTTGGGCTTGACAATCCTTATGGGTCCCTTTCAGCTCAAAAGATTCTGGGATTCTGTGTGACACACCACATGTAAAATGTGGTCAAATATCACGTATGTGCCTTGTAGCATAGACAGAGATGGGGTATCAGCATGCAGTATCTCTGCAGTTGCAATCACTGGCAGGGTGAGTATAATTTGAGTTTAATGTATGGCTTACAGGACCTAAAATTAGAAAGATGAAAATACTTTAAAGAGTTGGATGAATCACAACCTATTCCTTGTTCTGTCCTCCCACCTTCAAGTTAGTATGAAATCCCTGGACTCCTCCATTCAAATACTTAGATATACCCAAGTGACTAGAGATGGCTTTTGCTTTTATATGAGGGCCAGAGGACTATATATCATCCCAGGGATTGAGGATCCTGCCATTTTTTTGTCTTACTTGCAGGTGTAATTACTGTAATGTAATGTCTGCTTGAGAAAGGAAATTAAACTCTCAAGAACAAATTAGCTGATTTCACATTAATGGCATGATTTTTGTTAAAAGGTCTGCTAGAGCTAAGTCCAGTTTCTGAAAATAAGTTTTGTCTTATATTGTAAAATAACTTGCTCTCTTGATGTCAGCATTTTCTGATAGACCACTGGTGGAATGGATGACTGCCATGTCTTCTGTGGGTCAATTACTGGACACTGGAGCTCTATGAGGAGTGTAGTCTTTGATGGGATAACTGCACCAAGTTCTGCTAGTCAGGAGATCACACCTGACACACCTTTTTGGTCTTCCAGCCTTTGGTGGCTTTTACAATGGCAATAATCTTATACAGCAATGAGCAACCGGCAGATGCTGTAAAAGTGCATTTTATATATGACTGTTGTAGGAAGGAATACCTGCTGAAATTTATTTGCTGTGTCCTTGAACAACATTGAATTCTCCAGATTAGGTGGTGCCTGTGGAGCAAACCTATTCATTTTGCTAATGAGACAGAGAAGGAAGATAAAGATTTAAAAAATGCCTGGCATCATATTTTATTAGTCACCCAATATAATTATTGACAGGGATCGAGGATGTTAAGTTCCAGAAAAGGACTACTTATTATCTGAACACTCCTGAGATGCATTAAACACATTTGAATTTAATTAGAAAGGAGTATCCATGATTTAAGAATAAATCTTGCACCTATTAATTTAAGAAATTAAGATGATTAATTTCCTTTAAAATTTCTAGCATTTTGGATAAAAGTCCTTCATAAAAGGTGCATGGCTTACTTTCAAAGACTAAATTTATACAATGTGATTTTTGTCACCCAGACTGAAAAACGGTTGTAGTTAATACTGGATAGATTTTTGAAATGCCTTCTGTGTGATATTTAACAGCACAAGAATCTTAGTCATGATGAGTCAGATGCTGAATTTAGAGAGAAAAAAATAAAATTATTTAAGTAATACCAATTTTTTAAAATTATTATTGTTTAAGGATTTCACAGTGCAACCTATCTTCTCCAAAAATTGGTAAAATTCCATTTCTCAAAACTATGTAACTAACAAAAAATAGCTTGAGGATAGTTCAGAGGAAGCACAGATGGCCCAGCAGATTAATGATTTAACTTTTTTTTAAAGGACGATGATTACAGCCACATTAAGTAGTCAGGAACGGATCATATGGGTGGGTATTTGCAATTTCGTCATTTATAATGCGCCTAATGCATGATCACATCTTTTAGAATCAATAGTAGATTGGCAGACTCAGATGTCTAATGCAACATGTTGACTGGCCCACAAATCAAAGGAGAATATTCTGAAAGGACAGAGAAACATTGTAAAGCAACAAGGTAAATGATCAGCAAAGCTTGTGGGGAAAGCACGGGGTGGTGACAGGTGAGAGGCTGCAGCCCATGTTCTGTGTAATGTAGTGCCATGAACACAACAAAGCTAAGTGCAGCACGGCCTGGGGTCATTGAAAATGGGACCATGTGGGCACTTCAAGAGTGGGAACTAAACAGAGGATGAAGAGAAAGCACAGGAGTGAAGAAAGCATCTCTTCTGGAAGAACAGAAGAATTGTTTGTGACACTTTGGTTTCAGCGACACATTTGGTGCTATTATTCAGCCAATGGTAAAACAACATTAAAGCTTCTAATGATTATTTGCTAACACAAATAATATTGACTTCGCTCTCAGATAACTCTTTTAATCCCATTATGGTGTTGCTATGTAACCAGCACATGATATTGGCAAGCTCATATTACATATGGGCAAACATAACACTTTCAACCAGAAAAATAATTATTTTATGTACTTAGTACATCAGAAACTTTCCAAAGATGAGAAAAAAAATAAGAAAAACTTATTTTGATTAAATGAACCCCAGAGAGATGGTAATGACATTTTTTTAAAGGACGTATTTATTCTGGTTGACAAATCACTGCTAATGCTACTGGCAGATAACACAAAAATGCTGGCAAATACTGGAAATAGGAGTGGCAAATTACAAGGATGAGCTAATCATACAGAGCAATCTGAAATGTTTGGGAATCAGAAAACAAAAGAGGCTTGAATTCAGTCAAAAGTCCATGAATGCACCAGGAACAAGGGGCTGAGATCCTTTATGCAGAACCAGGGCTGTATCTGGAGGGCAGTGATTCAGAATAGAAATTACAGATTGCTGCTGGTTGGTATGAGTGAAGTTCAGAGGTAGCCACTATTTTCTATGTCAAGGAAATGATTGCTATAGCATTTGGATTAAAATGTCCCTAAAATTGGCTTTACTCTCTGTAAGGAAGTAAGTGGACATGGCAACCAAAACTACAAGGCAGCCTTTTACCTACAGCCAGGCCTCTGACAGCAGGAAGACAGGAGTAGATACAAGTGTCTTCAATTGCACATTCCATTTACTTCTGGGAAGTAATCATGTTTTTCACCTCTGAATCTGTGTGCTGTTTTCCTCTGTAATGATTAAATGGTCTGTAATAAAGAGCATAAAATAAGAAGGTGATTTTACATCTGGTCATAGAATTGCTGAAACTGAGCCTGGAATACTGCTTTCAGTTCTTGTGTCTGCATTTTAATAAGTATGTTAAAAGTTTGGAGAGAATTCAGGGATGAAAGAAAAAAAAAGAGTTCATGGTTGAGAGAAATCTTTAAAGGGTAAATTTACTTAGAGTAAATCTTTTTAACTGACTGAAAAGGAGATTTTGAGGAGAATTGTGATTAGCAGGAATTAAATACTGAGCACACCATAAGGAGAAGTAATGAATTTTCACTCTTTTCATCCATCCACTCTAGCTGAACCCTTCAGAGGCTGATTGAGTCTAACACTAATTTCTGGGCTCAAAACAGACATCGACTGGTGAAAGGGACACTTTTTTTTATTTTTGTTGCTATATTTCTTTGGTTCTTCTGTAACAATATTGGCCCAGACAGTCATTTTACCAATAAATACCTACTTGAAGAATCAGCCCAGCCATGGGTGCACAGCATGGAACAGATAACCCTGGTGTCGTTCGTATCTACATAGCAGGTGAACTTTGACTTAGAGATGCAGCTGCATATCCTTGAATATTTCCTTTCATTTTATTCCTAATAAAATTTAAGCTGCAATGTGATGTGAGATTTGTTTTGTTTTGATTTGAGGACTGCTTTGAATACTCCCAGTGGTACATGAAAGACACATTAAGGGTGAATGGAAGCAAAACGAGCTTTCAGTCACTTCATGTTGCCTAGATGTGCAAGAGAGACTGTTGTAGCTTCATAATGTGACTTACACTTCCTTTACCTGACAGCACTCAGCTCCTGCAGCATTTATGTCTCTGACTGTAATAAACTCTGCAGGTTTTCTAACTCTAGGCTCCTATCAGTGAAGGAAACTTAAGGATTAGAAGGGGTTTCGTGCATTACCAAATCCAGTTCCTTGTTATTGAAAGCAATCTCACTAAACTTTTTACAAGTGGACCAAGCTTTAAGTTGGAAGTAGTGCAGATTTTTACTAAAATAGTTAGTTTTAAAAGCTTGTTCAAGATTGTAATACTTTGACTATGCTTTTTTCTTCTTTTTGGAGGGAGTATATATTCATCAATACATTTATGACAATATATATATAAAATCCAGCACATACCTATGTGGGTCTATACTGAACTAGTTTATAGCCTTTTTTTTTTTTGGTGCCAACATTGTAATTTTTAATTTAAATTTCTTCCCCTTGGCTGTTTCAAAAAATTAAAAAATATGTATTGTGCTATAATACAGCATTTACCTGGGGAGTTATTGTTACTGGGTTGATGTAATGAAAATATAGGCTGGAAGTATTTGGAACCAAAAAAACCCCTACCTTTTTGTTCTAAAAAAGCAAAGAAATAAAAAGTGTAAGTTATGAACAGAAATGAAATGTCAGCCAGCAATGTTTTAAGTTGAATCCAGATCCCAGACTGATTGAGCTAGATTTCTAAAGTTATAATGCAATTCTTGCTGTTTTAGCTTACCAAATATAAGACACTGAAAAAATTGCCCAATAAATAAACTTAATGTACATAATTATGAAAGCATAATGTTTCTTTTATACCATTATCAAGATTTCTTAACTTTTGAATCTTTCATTTTTGTCTTCCATAACTGGCTTTTGAGTATAAAGTGCTGGGTGTCATCTGTGGCATGTGTTTACCCAAAATTCTCTTTAAAGTCAGTGGTCATTCCTGGCATCATACTAAAGTGGGCTTTGGGCTTCAATCTGACCAATTCTTAGGTAGTATCTTGAATATAAGTATGTAAGTAGTCATATTATCTGAGAGAATAACTTCTTATTTTCTGTTTAGTCCAAACTGCATTTGGCTGAAGAATGACTTAAAAAGAAGGTATCACCTATTCAAATGCTATGAGATAAATTTAGATTTAAAGGCATGTTGCCAATTTTACATTTACAGTTAAGGAGTGCTTTAAAATCCATTGGCAAATTCTGAGGGAACCTTCCTAGAGAAACAGTTCCAACTTTAGAAAACTCCATCTTTGACAATTCGAATGAATTTTGTTAGCTTGAATATCCCAACATTTTTTTTCTGGAAAATCTCAGAGGTAACCCTGTGCACGTAAAACCCTCCTTGGGCATTCAGGGTACAGATGATACTTACTAGGTAATCCTGGAGCTGAAAAATGGTGTTAAAACTATGCTGAAAAGCAATAAGCTGAGCAAAATCACATAAATCTTCTCAACTTTTATGCTGAGGGGTTAGGCACCACCAAATGTACATTTAAAAGAAGGCTGGTTTTTATTACTGCTTTTGTGTGTGTGTATCTGTCCGTTACCACTATGAGAAAGCTTTCTATTTAAACCTAAATCACATATAGCTTACACCTACACCAGGTCTCTTAGGGTTACTGAGGAGGTCCTAAGAAAGGCTGAGGACAGTCCCTTCAGCAGTGTCTCTTTTTGTCTGGGATATGGATGAAAAACATCTAGAGGTCTTTTAACCACTGTCTGGTGCAAAGTACCTCAGACTTGCTTTGGTAGTTTTACATCTAGTATGCTTCAAACTATTACTTTTGTACTCCCATCAGATCAATGCATGCATCGGTCAGCCTTCTCATCAGTTTGCAAAAGCTGCCTACTTTAGACTGAATTTCCTTTGGTATAAATAGATTTTGCTGTGGTGGCTACTCTGACCTTCCTTTGTGATGTAGATACCTCAGAACTGAGCAGTAGCTTCTGCCCAGGAAAGGATCAAAGCTATATCCACCCCTCCCCTGCCTTTTCAGCAAATATAAATGTGTATCGTGTTTCTGATGATTCATCTGCTAGAACTGGAAGAAAGAACTTGACAGTCCACTGTATGAGACAAATTATGTACTATATCTCCTCCTTAGGTTTCAATAAGGTTTCCTTACTTCAAATTCAGTAGATTAAAAAGAACACATATTGCCCAAGTGGAAGTGGCATCTTCAGGTCTTCTAAATCTTAATTTCTATAAGATACAAAAATACAGTTAATTTTCCTTGCAATCTTCCAGTGTTTAATATGTCTGCAGATAAAGTTAGAAATGCTTGAAATGCTGTTCCTTGACAGTGGGTGAGTCATGTCCCAGGCAGCTCGGGAACTAACCCTCACCTCAGGCTTGGACTGCTGGCTGAATCTCTGGTTGTTCCCATTTTTCCTCTTTGATTGGGCCATCTAGTCTCCCCAGTTCTTAGAGCGGGTTTGTTATGGTGACAGCATTTCTCTCTTCATCACAAATCTGGTGGAGGCCTAACACTGGATTCCTAACAGCCTGGCTACAATACCATTGTCACTTACTGTGTGAGTCTTTTATATCAGATGATGAAAGTTGGGATCCAGTCTGTTCTGTACCAGCATTTCTACAGGCAGCTCTAAGAGAATTTGGTTTCCCTGGGGTCAGGTTTGCACATACCAGACAGTTGTCTGCTCTTATCAGCTGTTTTTGTTATAATAAAAGATATTGTGTTTACCTACAACCACATCTTCAGTTACACTGTTCAGTCTGGACTAGCTCCGGAGCAGAGAACAGCACTAGCCTAATTCTAGTCAAAATTAGAACTAGGCTTCAACTAGAAATCTAATTCTATGTCAAATTCATCTCGGAAACTAGGGATGCTTTCACCACTTTCAGCATCTGAAGAAGAAAAGGAAATTGAAGATAAATGGGAATAGGCAAAGCAAAAAACCTCAGACATGTAATAATATTTTCTATCAGACAGAATCAAGTGCTGTGCAGAAAACAGCTGTAAAGTAGGTCAGTTTTTCCCAAGAAGCCGCTCAAGGACTGTGCTCCCTGCTCCTTCAACTCTACTTTTAATTGTATTCTGTTCCTACAGGCTCAGTGAACACTTGAAGTCTCCCTCCCTGAGCAATGGGCTTCAAGAGGAGAGAGCATGGGGACATTTCTGGCCCGTCACACACAGGGTGTGATTGTGCTTGCAAATACCTTATCTTTGTCTTCATAAGTATCAAAAGAACAAGGGTGGAACTGTAGCCATATTGAAGCTGCAGGATGCTTTGCATCCATTCAGGACTACAAGAAATACATCAGTCAAAGATTACTTTTTCTAACAAGAAAGTGGGCCAGAGGCTGGGGAATGAATATAATCGGAATTATAATTGGTGTTGTCAACATGTATAATATATCAATAGTTGTAAATAAGCAGAAAATGATGATCCTTATTTTTGAAACTTCTTTCGACTAATGATACATATTTTGATTGAAATAAGGGTTTGATTTGCTAAACCACAATCTATAATTTATAGTGTGTCCTAGACTGATAGTCTTCTGTGTATATTTAGACAATTGATCTACTTGCAAACTCAGAAACAAAGAAGATTGTCCGTGTGTGTAGAGGGAACAGGGAAAAATGAGGAGATTGTGCCTTCTCTCCACAGCACTTGGGCAAAACCCAACAAAGCAGAAATCACTCAAAGGCAGAAACTGCTCCAGGGAAGTGGAACACAAGTTGTGACTGAAGTTTTAAGTATAGTCTTTCAAACTAGAAATTCTGTTGCGTTTACATTGTTGAGTTTCAGGAGGATCAACTAGAGCCGAACACCCCCCAGTCTCTCATGTTGCCCTCACGGGTTCGATGACAGTGGTGGCTGTCCTGCTCCCCGAGGGGGGAGCTGAAGCCCAGTCCATACCCGTCTCTGAGGGGCTCCGTGCGCTGCTCCGGGTGACCCTTGCAGGTGACCCCCGGGGTCCAGACTGCTCTGCCGACTGCCCTCACTGGGGAGCTCCCTGCAGGGCCCTGGTCTGCAGCTCTCCTCATGCCCACCATTGCCTCCTGCCCTGCTCCCCGCCAGGAGCCTCCTGTCCCCCCGTTCAGTGTCCCTTCTCCCACGGCCCCCGCTCCCTGTCCCCCAGGTCACACAGGGGCTCTCTGTCCCTGCAGTCCCCAGGCGGGCACAAACAGCTGACTTGTTTCCGACAGGATGGGAGGACATAGTCTTAAGGTGCACCACGGGAAGTTCAGGTCGGACATTAGGAGGAAATTCTTCACTGAAAGCGCGATTAGACCCACCCAGGGAGGTGGTGGAGTCACCGTTCCTGGCAGTGTTTAAGGAAAGACGACGTGGTACTTAGTGCCACAGTCTAGCTGACGTGGTGGTGTTCGGTCATAGGCTGGAGACTCAATAATCTCGGAGGTCTTTCCTGCCTAAACGATTCCGTGACCCTATGAGTCCCGCTTGCCGGTAAAACCAGCCGC
>VZRS01009924.1:425921-651226 GCA_013398055.1 Ifrita kowaldi | reverse complement strand
CGGCGGTGGCCGCCATTTCTCGCGGGGGCCGCGGTACTATGAAGGATGGAAGCGGACGAGGTGACGATCCGGGAGCAGAACTTCCACAGCCAAGTGCGGGAGTACACGGTAGGTGCCGCCGTGTCCCGCGGAACCTCTCTGACCTGTCACTGCTCTCCGTCCCAGCCCTGTCCCCGGGCACCGGCGGGTTGTCCCGCTCCCTCCCGCTGTCCTTGCCTGCCCCTCGCCCCAATGCCCGGAGGAACTCGGGGGCCTGTCCCGGGTGGGCAGAGAGGTGCGTGCACCTTCTCTGAGGTGCCACGAGAGCTGGAGGATCCCAGCGCTGAACTCCCTGGAGGGTTTTCCTCTCCTTGTGCCTTCAGCGAAAGATGGAGATGCTGTGTATGCATGCAGGGCATCCGTGTGCTCCATAGGAGTGCTCTCGGAGCAGATACCAGTGCAACAACCTCGTGAGCAGTGCTCAGCTTCGGTAAGAGAAGACTGAGAGCGGACATCATTAATGTGTATAAGTATCTAAAGGGGAGCTGCCAAGAGGATGGAGCAGGCTCTGCTCGGTGGTGCCAGCCACCAGGAGACGAGGCAGTGGGCAGAAACTGATGCACAGGAAGCTCCACCTGAACATGAGGAAGAACTTCTTTACTGTGCAGGTGACCATGGACTGGAACAAATTGTCCAGGGAGGCTGTGGAGTCTCCCTTACTGGAGGCAGTCAAGAACTTCTGGATGCACTCCTTTGCCATGTGCTCTGGGATGACCCTGCTTGAGCAGGGAGGTTGAACCAGATGACCCACTGTGCTCCCTTCCAACTGTGAGCCATTGTGGGATTCTTTGAGCACCTCAGCCCTCAGGTGCAGCCTTGTTCCATCAAGTGTGCATGGGATTTCGTGGTATTGCTTGTCATTCTGGGATTCTCCTGCCTTGTTGGGCTGTTTGCAGTGCTGAGCGTAACCTTCATGTTTTTCCCTGACCCTTCATGCGCCGTGCTCTCCCAGTGGAGCACATGGCAGTGTCTGTGCTGTCCCATCTCCCTCAGGCCTCTGTAGGCAGGTGCAGCACTACGCCCTGCATGTAGACAGAGCAGTTGCAGTTTCCTCTCTGACAGCCTCCTAATTGTTTTCAGGACTATTCAAAGCTGATGGAGGTGTTTTGATGAAGCTCATGTCTGTCCTACTTCAATTCCAGGAAGGAAATACATGCTGTATATGGGAGACATGCAGAGTTGTGTCCTGTGGACGTGCTGTCCCAGCTCAGATGGGGAATCGTGTTTTCTTTGCCATCCCTGTTGTTTGAGGAGAAAATGGATTTCTTGAATTAAAATAAGATTTCATAATTTAGCTTTAAGTATTTTTCAGTCTTATTGGGAGACTCTAAAATACTGCTGTTAACCAGTTTATGTAGGGCTATGGCTAGGTCACTTGATAGCAGAGACTTGCTTGGAATGTGTTAATTCCTCTTCTGTATTTTATGAATCCATGCTAAGACCTTTCTTATGGTGAAGTATTCTATTTCTGGGATGTTCGTCCCTGAAGAGTGCAAAACAAGCCTATATGAGGAGAACAGTTACTTTAGGAGATATTTTGGAATGTCTCTGCTTTGGGCATGGGTGTCCTGGGAGCCATGACTAGTGGAGGGGTACAAAAAGTAAAATACTTCTTTGTAAAGAAGGCTCTAAGTATCAATCACCTTTGTGGTATGAAAACATGAAAGTATGTACAAATCTTCTCTCTTTTCGCTCAGGTCTGTTTTTCCATTTGTCTTTCATTGTGTGCTAATTATCTCCTACTTATTTTTACCAGAGTCTTGTTCTGATAAATCAGATGCTACATATTGTGGTTTCATTCAGTAGGAAACACAGATTTGAGTCTGAAGGAATGGCTGTGTGCAGCCTCTCTGGGTACTGTTACAAACAGTGAAGTCTGTTAAATTCTTAAAGAACTAGCTCATCTGTACTGTAGGTACTCCTCTAAAGTTAGAGGGACTTTTTCAGCCCCTCTGGAGCAGTTGGTAAGTCTTCCTATTGGTGTAGTCATGTGAGAAATCACACAGGAAATCAATAACTCATATTTTAGAGGTGCAGTGTTGTTTTGTTTGGACAGTGGAAGCAGAATATTCTTGCTCTTGAAACTTTACTTTGATCTTAACACTGATCACAGGCCACCTTTGTTATTGTTTAATCAGTGGGAATAATAACAACAATGTTGCCTTTTAAATCACACCCTGGTACAGTTACGATTTTGTCTTCAATTTATGTTGGAACACCACAGGGTTTTATGAGTGCATAAAGTGTTGCCACCCCCAGCTGAGTGTGCAGCCTCCTGTGGCTCCTGCACAGCTGCAGAATATTGCAAGTATGAGTGCATTTGTGGTTAGTCTGAGCATGCTGGAGCACACAGGATATGTTGCTTACATGTGCAATTATGTTAACATCCTCTCCTTACCATTCTTGCTCTTGCTGCTCATGAAGTTATATGGTGAATAGAATTCCTTAAAATATGCAAATTGGCAGTTGTTGTGTGGGTAGTGGGTGTAATCATCAGCCCCTCAGCTGGAGCAGGGAGCGTATTCCACTCTGACACATGGATAATTCCAGCTGCAGGTGGGCTGGGGGCAGTGGAGCAGTTAGTAGAAGCATTTGATCTTACAAGAGGTAATGGCTTTAAATTGGGATAGGGTAGGTTTAGATTAGATATTAGGAAAAATACTTTATTGTGAGGGTGGTGAGGCACTGGCACAGTTGCCCAGAGAAGTTGTGGATGCCCCATTCCCTGGCAGTGTTCAAGGCCAGGTTGGGTGGGGCTTTGAGCTACCTGGTCTAGTGGAAGGTGTCCCTGCCCATGGCTGGGATTTGGAACCAGATGATATTTAAGGTCCCTTCCAACCCAAACCATTCCAGTCTGTTGTGGAATATTACAGCAGAGGAGACCTCTCTATGCCTGTTAGGAACAAGAGAAACTTATGTTGTCTGTTAGAAGTATATTTGAAGAGCTAGTTGTGTGGCATAGTTTTTACTGGAAGCTAAAATGATACATTCATAAGAGAAGAGGAGGAATCAAAGTAAGCTAATGTAGTTGAAAAGAAAATCCTTTTCACTTTTCTCTTTCAAATTTTCTTTGAATACATACAGGATTTCTGTATTGTGCTTTCTGGTGGAATCCTAAGGGCACACTGAGTTTAGTTTCAGTGTAATGCTTTATTTCTGTTTCATCTATTCTCTGAACTGGCAAGCTACAAAGTTTTCCATAAAGTTGTGTAACAAAAAAAATTCAAAGCTTGTTATCCTTTTGCTGGTGGTGCCTGTCTCTTTCTGCAGGTGCCAACTTCTGCTAATTCCACCTTCAAAAGACAAATATTTTTGACACATGTTTATAGATTGAGCAAGGGTAGTAAAAGATTATTTTTTAAAAAATACATCCTTCATTTGCTTTTGAGGTGACTCAGTGGTTTAATGCTTAATTTAACTCAGGCCTGTTTGCTCTTGACCTCATTTGGAGTGTCTGTATGGCACCTGTTTTTCAAGAGGGTGCCTGTTTGCAACAAAGTCATCTGCTTTGGATTTTGTTGCTTCATGAGGATGATCTGTGCTACTAGAAGATGGTTAACTCCCTAGTTAGGCATGGCTCTGGCTTTGGCATGGCTCTTCAGACATGAATCTGCTCTATAGAGGATCTGTTGTTTCGAACAGTTGTTGAAAACAACCAGACTCCGACTTGTCTGAACTTTAAAATTCAGATGCAATGAAGTAAATGTGGACACTGTGAACTGGTGATCCAGTGTAAGAGACATGGCATAGCCATGAGTTTGCTTGAAGTCAATGAGATCCTTGGCTTCAACAAAGCCAGAGTCATCCTCAGTTCTGGCTAAAAGGGGCATCTTTCTGGAAGGCAGTTTTAGTTGATTGCAAAATACAGAAAAGGGTTTCTGTTCTGTGCTTGATCAGAACTTGTATGGAAGAGTTGTAAAGGCAGGACAATATTCTGTTAGTTTGCCCTTCTTGGTCCTTTAGATTAATTTATAATTTGCTGAGATCTTGCACATCCATGGAAGATATTTGAGCTTCTAGGGAGCTGCTTTTCCCTTGTGTCCTGTTATTATGTCTGTTAATAAAGTGTTCCATATTCCTCTGGTATTGTTGTGAACTGTTTATTTCAAATGTAAGTGGAGCAAGTGCAGTGGTTCAGTCTCTTTGTGGTCCCCTGGGTTCACTTTTTAGAATATTGTCTTCTTCCCTTTTTTTCTGATTTGAGTCTTCTATTCTGCAGTATTAGCTTGTATTTTTAAAAGTTAAAGCTACTTTTTCCATATTTTTCCACTTAAAAAATGTAAGATTTTGAGTTTGTAAAAATATACGTGTACACTTGGTTATGAGGGTTCTTTGGCAAAATAAATACCCTGTGCTTGCATTTGTAGTGTGGGGAAAACTGTAGAAGAACACAAGAGAACTACTAGGTTCTGTTATTATTATCTACTTCTAGGTTCTATTATTAGAACTATTAGATAGGAAGCTTAAGAATGAACATAGTGTATTTGGAAATAGGTTTATTATATTAAATATGTAATGAAAAGTTAGTCCTGATAGAATAAATTCAAATACAAAGGTGATATTAAAACTTTTAAGTGTTTCATGGAAGTTCAGGCAGATATTGAAACAGGTGTAATATGGATTTTTATGTTAAATGTGATACACTTCCATTTGAAGGACTAAATGTTTTCAGGGGTGCAGGCTTCAGATGCTAAATATTCTGAGAAGCTTAGTTTCTCTATATCTTCTATTAATTCACCATGGCTGCTGCTGGCATTTGTCCTCTATAAGGCTGTAAAATGAGGGAGCTGGTTTGAGCATTTGACTTCTGTTGGTAGTGGGGTCTTGTTCGCGACCAGTTCTGCTTCCTAAAAAAGCTGTGGTCTTCACAGACCCTTTTTTTCTGCCAGCAGTGATGATATTCTGACAGTGGGCCAGGAAGAAAGTGCTGATTAGAGGCATGGGGGATTTGTGAGAACAAACTTAGTACATACTGAAATGTTTTTGTTTGAATTCTTATGCAAGTTTATCTTGTATTAAAAAAAATGATGCCTTTCAATTTTTTTTTATCTGTACACTGAAAACTTGAGGACCACTTTATATCTTAAATGGCTTCTTGTATTTCAGAAAATAAATTTGCCTAGGTTTCTCAGTATTGCTTCTTTTTATTTTTTCTCTTAAATATTTTGGGAAAGATTTGTAACTGAATAAAGGAGTGTTTGTAGTAGTGATGTGAGACATAAAGCTGAATGATTGGTGCACATTTAACATAATTAAATATATAAAACGTTGGCATAATTCTGTCATCTCAAAAGTATACCTTTACTTGTAAACATGGGTGCTGTACTGAACTTTAAGAAGCAATGAATCATCTCCTGGCTGTTGGTCCTGGGGATCAGCGCTGTGGATCCATCTGGAATCAATAGGCATCTCAAAATACTTGGCATAGACAAATGGAGAGAGATACTTATTCCCAAAACAGAAACAGCTTTTGGAGAGTTCCACTATTTCTGTTTATATAAGATAAACATGAGAGGCTGAAGTGTAAAAATTTGCAATTAGTTGCAGTTCAAAATAATTTCTTCTGAGTTACTGGTGTGTTTCTTCAGAGGAGCAGTTGACCAGAAGGGCAACACACTTTATGGAGGGTACTGACATATGTTTAAGAAAATTTTGTATTAAGGTGTAATTAGATTTGAGAAAATCTAATAAAAAGCAAAATTACAGACAGCAAACAAAACCAACTTTTCATTATATGACCAAAACCAAGGATATCCATCTTGGCTTTTGTTTGGGTGGCTGGGCGTGGAGTAGAGGGACTGGGTAAGATGGCAGGGTGTAACTGGGAGATGGGAGGGTTGTAATAACAGCTCAGTCTTTGCTGTGAGGAGGTTGCTGAGTGTTACTGAGTTTGTTAGTCTGGAAACAGGTTTTCAGAGATGCTGAGGAGGGTTGAGAAATGGGTGAAGAGGTGAGCAGAGCAGCAGAGGAGATGATGGTAAAGTCAGAGGAGAGAAAGAATCTGAAGCATGTTGCCAGTGACATTATGATAAGAAATTCAGAGTTCAGTTCTGTTGACGTAGATGGAGTTTTGGGTTAAGGAAGAGTAAAGAAAACATTCCATTCATTACAAGTTTCCTGCTTGTATTTGAAGATTATGCAACTGTTTTTTTTTTTTCTTTCTTGTAAACTGAAGTGCTTTCTCCTTTCCTGTCTTTCAGCCTTCCATATTTAATTTGATATTTATCCTCATTTCGGAGGGCAATGATAACTCTTGTAGAGAAAGTCTTAACTTCTGCATCACTCCCTATTCCCACACTCTCCCCCTTACCTTGAAAACCACTGACTCTTTCATGTAACCGTGTGCTGTCAAATGAGTTGGGGCACTGCCTTCTTTGGAACATTCATGTGCAAGTATTTATACCACTTACAACCCAGGAAGAGAAGAGACTTTGGAGGTTGTGGCTGGAGTTTGTGTTTTTATGCATCTAGTGACAAACAGCCTTGGTTGTTGCATCACTCTGGAGGGTGAGCATAGAGCCAGGTAGAGATGACCTGGAACAGTCTGCTGCTCTAACCCCCTGATTAGGCATTCATGTGACAGAGGAGGTTGCTTCACGCTTTCAGCAGCTTTGACCTGTGCTCTTTGGGATCCAACTGACTCTCATAAAGATGGTTTCAAAACTCATGTTGCTTTTTCGTCAGCTGGGTGTTGAATATTCATGTATAATTGGGTTGCTCAGCTGCTTCTCACACAGAGGTTTCTAGTTTTTTGATTAGCTGGATATGTTAAAAATTGTTTCTAACTACCATCAACATAGTTTCAAGAGAGAGCCCTGTGCTTTGTACTATTTTAATATTTGAACACTTGATCCATTTTTGAAAATTTTGATTAACTGGAAAATACAGAACTATGTTTCAGTTCCTCTATTTCCAAATCATGTGTGCTCCTAATGTAGTATGTGTATTGATGGCATCAAGGTCAGCATATGGCTGGGCTAATGTACAGAGGATAGAAGCAGTGTATGTGTGTGATGTTTTTCCCCCTTTACTTTCTTGTGTGGTTTCCAGGACAGGCTTCACAATTGTCATCAAAACATGGTGCTTTAGTTTTACTGTTGATTTTACATGCCTGCTTAGGCCTTGGGTATCCCATTTCTTTCATTATCTAACTGTAATTTCTATTTTTGATGTATTTATAGGAAAAATTGATGCTGATGAGTTTTAGTTGAATTTGACAATAGGAACATGTCTAAAATATTTGCTGAGTTTCAGATTGTGGTAACTTCTATCCAGTAGAGAGTCTGCATAATTAGTGAGAATTATGAAAACATTCAGGTGTTGCACTTCAAATACGTGTTTTGGGAGTGGGGATGCCACTTAAAAATGCTCCAGGATATATGTGTGAGAAGACAAGGAAGAGTATTTTTGTGTTAGAATGAGTGAGTTTATTAGCTCTGTCTTCTAAGATCTTCTGCATCTTGCCCTGAAGATTAATACTATATATTAATATGATATTTTTAAAATTGCATATTATAAATATATTATAAATTAATATTATATATTAATAAATTGTTTACCAAGTATTAATGAGACTTTTGAGGTTATTTTTTCAGAAATGAATTTTTAATGATATTACTCTGGAGTTTTAATATAACCGATGATTATAACTTGACTTTCCAGTGTTGAACAATGCCTTCATTCAGGGACAGAATGTTAGCATGGTCTAGGTTGGTGCTACTGGTGTTAATTCTAGAGAATGCTTTTAAATCTTGCACTAATGCTGAAAAACATTCTTGACTGAAGGGCTGTAGAAGCTGGTTTTTATCTTCAGCAGAATTTCTAGAACACAAAATATATTTTTGAATGTTTCATACTTTCTGTTGGATCCTGGATGTTTTTTCTAGATGAGCAAGTCTGGGCACCTGCCTCTAAACCACTTATAATTTCTTCATGACTTAGGAACCAACAAAAAAAAAGTGGGTCAATCTCTTGCAAATGTTTTAAGGCACAGAGGAGTCCTGACAAGATGCTATACATGGGGGAGAGTCATAGGTATGGAGGGCAGTGTTAATGAGAAAAATTAATCTGTAGTTGTAGACAGTCATAGGACATATTTGATATTTTTCTCATAAGATTAAATTTAGTGTATCATGCCAAGTGTATAACACTGGCTGGTTTAGAGTGAACTTAATCAACCACAGAGTGCAGAGTTAATGTCTCATTTGAGAAAAATGAAATTTCCAGAGCAGATGATACAATGAATGCCAAGGTCAAACTGAGAGCATAGTCACAATTTTTAGTTTTCTGTGGTGTGCTTAGTTGGTTGTAGGTCACTTACTGTTGACACATCCAAAGCAGATGGAATGCCTTGTTTGCTTTTTAGATGTCTGGGATAATTGACTTATTAGAAATAGACCAAGCAGAACTGCTTCTCTCCACCTGTATTTTCTTGCTGTTTATTCCTGCCATCTTTTCTATGAGTAAACAGAAGCAGTTGCCAAATGGGACAGTAGGAGGAAGCTTTTGGGTTGCCGTGTGGTATTTTAATACACATTGAAATACTTGGGCAGCATTAGAGCAGCAAGAGATGGATGTATAATGCTGTGTATTTTGTTTTGTATTACACAAATTAAATCCAGAAGTGTAACACTATTATTTTCTGTAGATAGTAATCACAGGCAAAATACTGACTGTTTGATTTTCAACACTTAAACATGTAAATAGACATATTCTACATGGTGATACTACCCAGAGCGATCGCTGCCTTCTCTTTTCTCTGTGCTGTTTTTTCTGTTTAGGGAAAAAGACACGTTCTGTAAAGTAACAGCTAGAAGTGGAGATGTTCTTTATTACACCTGTAGCCATTTTTTGTGTACCATTTGCATAGAGCTGCTTGTGGATGTAATAGCAGTAACTTTTTTTTAAATACTGACACAGCCACTTCATTTGAAAGTTATTTCCTTTCTTCCCTTACTCTTTGGAACTACTTTTCGAAGCTTCTTGATCTTTCATTTCACACATGGCATAGTAAAGTGCTGTTTTCTGCTTGTCTGTTTTGCTCCTCCAGATTTTCTCTGTTCTAGATGCTAGTATGCAGTCAAGTTGGAGGAAATAATCACTTACCTGCTTTGATGCTTTTCAAGTGGAAATGAGCCTGTGTTGAACCTGTGTTTCATGCTTGGAAGTGTGTTAGGTTAAAGAGCATTACTAAGGTCTGTGATATCTCTCTGTGAAGGAGTTTTTTGGTGGTTCCTTGCTGCTGTCAGGTCCTCCTGAAGCCTTGTTGTCCTCAGGTTGAACATGCTGAGGTCCTTCAGCCTGTCTGCACCTGGCCAGTGTTCCAGTCTCCTGACCATCCTGGTGAGCATCCTTTCTGCAATTACCAACGTCTTTCCTGTACTGGTGGCTCAAAACTAGACACAAAAACTACATGTGACAGGGTGAATGCTGCTTGGAGAGAGATAATTACTCCCCACGATTATTGGCTTTGCTTTAGGTAATACAGCCTGGGATGCTCTTTAAGGTGTGTGCTACCAGGGCATACTGACTGACTATGGAACAGTTGCTATGGAACAGTTACTGGACAAGGCACGTGTGTGCTTTCTTCCTAGTGTAAACCGGAGCTGTACTTTCCTCTCAACAGTTGGGAATAATTCCATGCTATATAAATAGAATCCTGTACATAAAAATGCAGCTTTTAATGTGCACACACACAAATTGCACTTGTAAAATATGGTTGAATCTTGTTTGTAAGAGGGGAAAAAAGGAGAATCTTCAACATTTTGGACATAGTCTTTCTTAGCATGAAAATAACTCTAACACTTGCAACAGAACATGATGCTTTACCAATCTGAAGCATGAATTTCAGTGCCAGAGTTTTAAAGATCATCCACAAGGACAAATTAGTGCCAGCTGATCTTTAGGAATTGTCAGTTGGAAAAGTACAACATAATTTGACCTAGTTCAGGCTGTTACTGCTTGTGTTTAATACCAGACCCTTCAGTGCTGGCCTCTTAGAGGCTTACAGTATGCAGGTGGTCTCCAGCTTCATTCTCCCAGGAGCTGGGAGCTGTGGTACAGATCGAAAAGCATGATGTGGATCGTACTTGGATGACTGGGTGAGAGATCCAAACCTATGACACTGTGGGAGAGTTGGACACAAGGTACCTAAGAATGTAGTGCAGTGTGTCTCCAGGAGCAGCCTCTCCTGGCGTGTCTGGTGTGTAATCTAAGCAGGAACAGAAGGCACTTCCTTTGCCAAATGAAAATTAAGGGCTCCACGGGAAGACAGGTTTCTTTTGCTTGTCCTACCAAAGGTTGTATTTAGTCCATGGGAAGAGATGTAAATGAATTACATGCTTGAGGTCTGAAGACTTCTTGATGTGTCATCTGTTAGAAAGGAGCCCCTGGATGTGGCACAGAATCCATGTGTCTTGTTTTCAGGTACTGAGTGGAAAGGACACACACACAAAGACATTAAAAATTATTAAGAATTGCTTTGGTTGACTGTTTGGATATAACCATAGACAATTCTTGGGCTCCTCGTAATTTCCTTTTTATTTTGAACTGTCTGGTCAAACATGGATTGAATGTATTTTCCCTGTAAGGTCAGAATGTACCGTAGGTATGTTTAAAGTAGCTTCCCAGTTTAACTATGGCAACAGATCCACAGCTACTTTGTCCCTCAAATTTGGGAGGAATTTAAAAAAATAAATTTTAAGATTGAAAAGCATTGTTTCTTGGGAAGTGGGAGATGTCAGAAATCCTTATTCATCACAGTTGGGTACATTCTCTGCACAGTGTCTTGACTGTCTCCCCAAGTCAAACCTAGAAGAGCTGCATTTGAGCTCTAGTGAAAAATTCCTTGCAGAGAACTTCAGGATATGAGGAATACAGCTTGTCCTAGATTTGCTGTATTTGCAGCATCCTTAATTTTTGTCAGCTGTTATTGTAGGGATGGGTGATGTCATAAACCTCTGCTTTTTGGTTGAAAACAACTTGCAATATAATTTGGATTTAACATTGTATTCCAGTGTTACCTCCAATACTGACACATACAGTAGTTTTCTGAAGGAAAGATGGAATTTACAGAGTATAGGCTGTTTTAATTTTTTTTAATTGAAGGTATCAGTGTAGTTTTGTATATGGTGTTCTTTTGTGAGTAGTGCCCTATTTCAGTATTACTACCTGTGCTTTTTAGTAAGTGATTAGAAATGGAATTGACAGATGATTGTATGTAGTGTGACTTTAGGGTGTGGTTAAAAAAAAAAAAGAAAAAGACACGGTGATGAACTTGAACCCTAAAACCAAGTTTCTGCTGAAACTTGAGAGCTACTCTTCTGTAAGCAATTGGGGAGGACAGTGCTGATGTGACCAGGGGATCCTGTGACCAGGGGATAATGCTGAACTACCAGTGTGATTCTCAGGTGAGTGTGGAGAAGCATTTTTAGTGCAGCAAGAAGGGCTTAGTGCTGTTACATACAGCTGTAAGATCATACCTGGAGTGCTGCATACAAGCCCAACCACTCATTCTTGAGAAACACAAACTGAAACTACAGCAAATATAAACAAGGCTGGATGTCTTTTTTTCCTAATACAAAAATATCCTGAAAAAACCAGCAGTGTGAGGAATAAGAACCCAGGGTTGCAGCATGACAGGACAGTGGAACCTATTCTTCAGCTGTTAGAGGCAACACATTCCTTTTCCCCAGCTTAACTGAGTTCCACTCTAAAAATAGTTGGGATGCTGACTTGAGCTGTTTCCTTTAGAAAGCTATTCAGAATGCATGGTTAGAAACAGCTCAGAATGAGAGGTTTCACTGAGTGTAAATTGAGACTGCAGTAATATTTCTGAGTTTGGTGTTTGACTTGTTTTGGTCAGTATGAAGGACTTTTAATTTGACTTCTTTTTTTGTTAAGATCATAAAGCTTTCACTAAAAAGAATTTACTTCTTTTCTTGCCAATAATTTTAAAATTTTGTGAATTTTCAGTAATAAACAACTTTATCAAACATTTACAAAGTTGTTCTCAAATCTGACAGAAGTAGAGGGAGAATTACATCAGGATGTATAGTTACTCCTTATTGCTGGGTTGCAGAGTAGCAATACAGAAATACAGCATTTGACAGTTTGTGTTACTGGACAGCTTTGGTCTGCTGTGCCCTCAAAATACCTCAGTTATCTGAGTGGTACCCTGTAAGTACAGACCCACATTTTCATTGTAACCTTGCTATCACAGATAGAATAAAGGTCACCTGTTCTATTGGAAGTTGTAAACAAGATTGCAGTAACTTTGATTCTTGTTTGAAATAAAATTAAACCAAAAATGAGCTGAACTATACTTTTCTTTTACACGGGTTACACTGTGTTATTTGCATCTGACAGATTTTTAAAGAATTTGCTTACCCTGTATATGTGATACCTGATTTTCAAAAGTGGATGCCTAAAATTAGATGTCTGTAGCTGTAGCCTTGGTCTAGTTTTCAGAGGAACTGGAAGCTTAGAGAAGGATTCTCTTTCAGCACTGACATTGCATTTTCCGATACTGACAGGATGAGCTATGTCAGAGTACTCTGAAAACCCAAGGCTCTTCTCAGTTTCTTTTGTTCTTCCCATTCAAAAATACACCAAATTTTCTTTATTAAATCTTAGTAACATTCTTCAGAATTATTTAAAGGACTGAATTCTTTATCAAAACCTTTTCTTCTTTGAGGCATCCTCAAGAAGGTTGGAGTGGTAAGCTCTATTCAGATTAAAAGTTGGAGTTCAGAGATCCAGTTATGAAACCTGATTTTCAGTGGCTGTATTTTGCGTGTTGCTGCTGTGTTTTGCCTGCACAGAGAAGGAGCTGGGTTGCCACTTTCAGGCTTACTGTTGTACTTCTGGGAGGCACCTGGAAGTCACAGGTGCCCAAATGCCATGCTAGTCACTTGGGTTTTTTTAAATCTAAAATGTCTGACTACAGCAGAAAAATAACTCTCTCAGTTTATATTTATCAGTATTTCTTAGAAAGTCTGTCTTTCCTGAATGATACATTCTTCTCCCCTCTAATTTGCTGATTTGGATGCAGTATTGTTATTTAGATGCCAATTTATTAGGGCTATCATCACTACCTTCACTTTCACTTTTCCCTTTCTCTTAAGGTAGCCTTTCTGCTCTTGATTTTTTTAAGACAGTGAGTTCTTAAAGGCAACAAATCTACAAATGACTGATTAAAGAAATAGATCAGCTGTGATCCAGTGAAGTAGTTTTGCAGCACGGAATGGCATGCTTCCTTCTTGTTGCATTTCTGTCTGACTCACGTTTTTAATAGGCATCAGCACCCAGGATTAAGGAAGCACTGTTGAGCCACTGATGCCTCATTGAGGAGCAAATAAAATTTGTATTTTTTTTACCCCACAAAGGCTTGGAAGGTTAAAATTTTCCTGCTGTTTAATTCCTTTCCTGTAAGATTTCCAGCATTTTTCTAGGTGTTTTGGTCTTATCTTATTGTATTGAAATTGTAGTGCTAAATCTTATAAACAACTTCATCCAAGTCACTGTGGGCAGAAGGTACATTTGACCTAAATAAACCACCAACCTTCTGCAAAGGGAAGTTGTGTCCTTGGCTTCTGACTGTAAAGGAAACATCGTGTTTGATGAGCTCATGCTTGGACATCCACTGTAGGCACATGAGTCTCTCTTGTGTGTGTTGTCACCTGGAATTTGTTTGATTCAAGACACGATGCAAATAGTAAACATGTTTGTTTCTTTCCACACGTGTTGACAGCTTAGTTCAAAATGGATCGTCAAGAGCCCATTGTGTAAAATACAATTCCCCTTAAGGGTACATGCGAAGGGGATACAAAGCCTGATATCTTTTGCAACTCAAGTGGATTCAAACTTCAAAGAACAGTCCACTCCGCTCACCCCTCCCTCAAACAAAAAATCACACTGTAGACAAGGCTTTTTTCTTAATTTTGGAGTAAAACTTGCTGGCCATATAATTGATGCAATACTTGTTTCTCTAACCTAACTGTTCTTATCGGTTTAACTTTCTGTTAATAAGATATAAAACATAAGTCTTGAAATGACTTGAATTTACATAGAATACACTCTTGTTGATCTGAATTAAATTTTAAATTGTTGAGACTAGATTTACTGTTTATTTATAATCCAGGTGTTTCTTCATGACCTAATTAATGTGATTTTTTTCCCAGATCTGTTTTCTCCTGTTTGCTGTTCTCTACATAGTTTCCTACTTTATAATCACAAGATACAAAAGGAAAGCAGGTAAGCATAGAAATTTTAATATGCAAAAATAATTTGTTTTTCAAATAGACAGATGATTCTTTTCCTCTCCATCTCCACAAGGAGAGTGGAAGAAGCAAAGCTGTTTGTTAGGCTACAGCAGCTTGGATTGATCTGATTGTGTATGGCAGCCTAAGTGTTAACTGTTTTGAGAGGGAAGAAAGGAGTTAATATCAAGTAGATGCTTCTGCCTCCCTTGCCTTTAGATCCTGTTCTCCTTTCACATCAGCATTTCCAGAATAAGTATCCAGCTGTGTTTTAGCAGCAAAATCAGGTTCTGAGCTTTTGCTGGTGAAGTGAAAGGTTGCCAGTGCTACAGAGGAGAAGTAGCATTATTTCTTCAAAAAGTCCTGCTCTGCTCAGGTACAGTTATTTCAGTGGTCTTAACCTGTTTCTTATGAGTTCACCACTGAAGTTTCAGTAATACCTTGAAATAGTACTCTTGTTTTTTTTCCCTTTGGAAACATGGTCTAGTTTCCATTCTGAAATGAGTCTTTAGGAAGCCCTGTCATTTTCTTTGATATTTTTTCTAAAGACAAATAGCATAAAAATCGGTATAAAATTGCAAAATTTTGGACTCTTGACAGCTTATTTGGGACCTTAGTGCTTGGTAATTGGTTGTAGACACATTCCTGTGTATGGTGATCTTGGTGCTTTGAACTTTATTGGAAACTGTTTATTGAGCTATAGTGACCTGCATTATGATAGAGATGCTTTCATAGATAGATTAATGCTTTAAAAAGTAAACTTCTCATGGAATTTAATTCCTTAAAAGAAAGGTACATATCTTTAAATATGGGAAGTAAGATACTATCTTCTGATCCTGATACGAATTTTGGATGCTACAAATCTGCTACCATTTGTAGATGGAGAGGAACAGGAAGGGGAAACTGGTTTGGCAAACACTGTTGGATGCAAAGACACTTTTACTACCTCGTTTTGGCGGTTGATCTCCTCAGCTAGGAAGAGGAACTGCTCTGCAGCTGTCCTGACTTATGAAAGCTTTGTGAGCATGTGCTTAGGCACACTTTGTAGCCTGCTATGATCTTCCTGACGAGAAATATTTGAAGAGTTAACACATCTGGAGCTCTTTCAGCACAAATTGTTTGCTGCTTCTCCAAGAAGCACTTTAGCCAAAATGATTCATAAGAGACCTTGACTTAGTGTTTCCAAACACCATGAGGTTTCCATCAAAAAATTCAACAACTCCATGTCCGTTCACCGAAGAATTTCAAAATAGCATGATGTTATTGGTGTTTATTTCAACTGTGTGCATGACTCTTAAGAACTTAAATTTATTTTAAAATCTAAGAATAAATAAAGTCGGGTGTTCTATCTCTTATGGAAAATAGGAGAAACTTTAGAATGCTGAGTGTAAAATTATTTCAAATTCAGAAATTTTTCTTTAAAAATGCTTACATTATTTTAAATTTAGAAATGCTTACATTTGTGTACTGATGCGCATAGAGAAGGGTGTAAAGCATAAATGAAAGATGTGTTAGTGATTCATCTCTGAGTGAAATGTTGATATTGTTTCAAAAAGATTGTTTTAGTGAAGTATTAAGTGAGGAATAAGTGAATAAAAATGGTCTAAAATGTGAAGTATCAGAAGGAAGTCATGATATCTTAACTCCAAAACAAGAAACAAGAATAACACCACCTATCCTTCCTCCGCTCTCCCAAATCCCCAGGAGCTGGGAAGAGTGGTAAGTAAAGGGAAGCAATTGAGTAGTCATCACTATTGTTCTGAGTATGCTTTCTTGTTTTAAAAAGACATTAATACTGAAAATTATTTCTAGTAGTAGTTAGTATGGACTCTAAGACTTTCCTGTAGCTTGCCTGCTCTCTGTGATTCCAGAGATGCCCAAAGGGACAGTTTCTAGCAGCAGCCATCGCTGTAGTAATCTGAAAGCATGTTTGCCATAGAGCCCTCTGGAAGAGGTCTCCAAGAAGTTTTGGTCTGCATATTTAAGTAAAGTGAAATAACTTTGTTGTTACATTGATTGAAAAGAGTTTGACCAGCAAAAAAAAGGGGTGAGAGTATTCATTTTTGGAAGGAACCTTCTTAAAATATTGATGCTCATAAATTGTATCAGTACATCTGAATTTTAGTTGTAAATGAAAATTATTCCTATGTATATACATTTTAGCCTGAGGAAAAACAAGTGAGTATTGAATATAACCTGCTGTAATTTAATTTTCAGATGAGCAAGAGGATGAAGATGCCATCGTTAACAGAATATCGTATGTATAGCTCTTCTTGGCAGAACTTATTTTCCTGAATATATTATGATAAAAACCTTCTATGCTTCCAAATAAATAAGAGTCTATTTATTTCAAGTATTTAAATGTATTTTAAATAGATTCCTAGAGGGTCAGGGAAAATGATTTGGTTAATTGGCACCTTGTGTTATGAAAAGTGTTATGAAAGTCTGGTCTAGGGCTTTTTCCACCTGTAGTTTTCCCAGTAGGCACAAAGTTGGCCAGAATATTGCATGAGGACCTGATGCAATTCCACGCCAGTGGAATTGAGTGCAAGACCTGCATTTAGGTCTCTAAAATGTAGGTGTTTAGATGTGAGGTGGTGT
This sequence comes from Ifrita kowaldi, assembly GCA_013398055.1. Lineage (NCBI taxonomy): Eukaryota > Metazoa > Chordata > Aves > Passeriformes > Cinclosomatidae > Ifrita > Ifrita kowaldi. The sequence goes on along the minus strand of VZRS01009924.1, from coordinate 634,328 downwards.
AAGTTCCCACAGCAGTCCATGGAAGGCCTGTCAAGGGAGGCAGTGGATCCTGGGAGGAAAGTTAACTCCCTCTGTAGAAGACATCTTATCTGATCATCGTAAAAAAGCTGCAGAGAGGGTAACAAGTGGAAGACAAGCACTTGCCAGACCTACTGGTCTGCCAGCAACTCTCTCCTTATCCTGTTCCTTTGTAAAACTAGATATTAATATCTCCTATTTGAATATGCCTCAAGATGTACAGAACCTCCATGGCTATTGCTGCCCTGTCAATTACATGATTGGCTGAACAGTGTGAACTGGCTCCTTGTGTATTAATTACAGTGTTCTTCGCTCTTGCCTGGTGGTGCTGTCATCCCCTTGGAAGGAGAGCTCATAGAAAAGTGTTGTTGTAAATATAAAATGTTCTTTTTTTCTTTCAGCCTAAGGTTTCTTGTTCCTTAAATGTGCATGTTATTTTCCTAAAAGCAATAACTCTCAAGCATATGTAGATAAATTTTTCCCCACATGGCATGATTGTCAGGACTTGAGGTGTGGAGGGAGGAAAAAACAAAGCCAAACTGCTGTAGCACTTTGCTGTAGTTTGTTAGGTTTCACAATTCTGGCTTAGAATACTTAAACATCCTTAAATAAAAGAAAAAAATCCCAGAAGCTAACAACAATAACATAAGAATATCTTAAAAGATAAAATTAGTCACTCTTTGTGTTAAGTTTTGTGTAAATGAAAAATGGATTTGTAGACTGTTAAGAAAGTAAGATTTCTGTAAGCAGCTTACAGATGCTCTTGTTGTAGGGATGTTATATTTATTTATTTTGTCATGCAATTTGAGAATTATTTCTAATTTTATTGTAGCATTAGATTAGTTCTGTAAGAATGTTTTGTTGGTCTTATTTTTTTAAGAACACAGTTCTTTTTAATGCCACAAGATGGCATGTGGTTTAAGTTGTATTTGGGATCTAAAAAGAATAAGCTTAAATACTTTAAATATTTCTGACATTTTCAGGATATTGACTTTACAGCTGTGAGATGGTAACTTGAATAACCACTTTGTGAAAAAAACCCCAACTTTTTTCAGTTTGGTGTTAAAATATTTATGTATAATTGTACTCACTCTTCAGTTGTTAGAAGATTGCTCTGCTTTTAAAAATTGTACTAAGAATATAGAAATTGAATCTTTTTTTCCTCATGTATATGTCTGTGTGGGAAATTAAAACTGAAAGAGGAGACGTGTGAAAAGATATTTAATGAACTCCAGTAGTTTAACCTTTGTATTACATTGGAACCGAATGCATACATATGCCAAGAGAATAATTATGGGAGTTGATAAAAACTAATTATTTATACTGGGTTCTGTAAATTACTTTAAATTTGCTTTTTGGAAGTCAAACGTTTTGGAAATCCCAGTTTCTCCTGCCTGTTTACAGTGTGACAATGTGTTGCCTTTAGATGCTGGTTAACAGGGAGTTTAATTACTTTTTTCCCCTGCTATTCAGAGCATGTTGGTGGTAACAATGGTACATTTCTTTAAATTTCAGGCTGTTCTTGAGCACCTTCACTCTAGCAGTTTCAGCTGGTGCAGTCCTGCTTCTACCTTTCTCAATAATCAGCAATGAGATCCTGCTTTCTTTTCCACAAAACTACTATATTCAGTGGTTAAATGGCTCACTAATTCATGGTTAGTATTCAGCATAATGTAATTAAAATGGATGTCTTCATTATATGTGCACAGATATGTTCTTATTTTCAAACTGATAACTCATTTTCATTTAATATGCTAATTGTTAATGTGCTATTGGCTAGTTGGTTTTGCTGCTGTGTGAGGTATGACCAAAGTCCGTCTTAACTGATCTTTTTTTAAGACTTATGCAGACTTGCTGGAATTAAACGAAATTCACTGCTTTGAATATTAATTTAAATAAGAGCTACTAGAAGCTAACCTGAAACACGCTGTTCAGACTTCTTCCTCACGTGTGAATGCAAGATTCATATGCCTTTCTCTTTATGATGATACCTATAAATTTATTCTCAAAATAAAAGCATGTTTCAAGAAACTTGCTAGTTGTGGGCAGCTTGGACTGGATAGTTAAATTCAGCTGTTAGTGATTTATGTGTAAACAAGGAAAATTGTGGAACATAAGTATTGCAGGAAAGATGTGCGATAAAATAACCGGTGAAAACGAGATCTTTGCTAGGTTTGTCTGGAGAAAGTATGTTCACTATGTGAAACAATTTATTTAATCTGGTATAAATAATTTACAAGTTAACTGTGGTGTCCTCTTTAGCCTTGTGAAGAGGTAGTAATTCGGCTTTGGAGGATTTTTCTCTGAAAAGTGTATGCTTTTTGCTAAATGTGTAATAATATTCACACATAGCAAATTCATGAATTTCCAGATCCCTAACTTGCAAAGATTTTGTTTGGGTTTTTGTTTTGGTTTGGCATTTTTGTGAAGTGAGAGGCAAGAAGGGATATTTGTAGGACATAAAGGAATAATTCTTCGCAGTGGGGATGGCTGAATGTTGAAAAAGGTTGTCCAGAGACACTGGGAAATCTTGAAAGTTTTCCAAAACTCAGGTGGCCAAAGCCCTGAGCAGCCTGATGACACCTGCAGTTTGGCTGTTTTTAGGGCAGATGTGTGACTTTACAGGCTCTTTCTAGTTGAGTTGTTCTATGACCTGTTTGTGACGTGTCATGGGGGATTGCTAATTTGGTATGTCTCCTACATGGGAGGAAAAAACGCAAGCTAAATCTCATTTTTCACATGGATTTAGTTGCTTAGACATTTATATTCTTTACTCCCCTCAAAAAATTAATGGAGAATAATCCTTCCTTCTGTGTCTGAATCGACTTTGGAAAAAAGACAATAAAATGCATCAGAGACTGAAAATTGTATAATAACCAGTTCAGAAATTTTTACTATGTCAGTTGTTGCTTGAGAAAATTTGGTTTAGTATGAAATCTGGAATAGTTGCTGTTAAACAGGAAAACCTTTGAATTTGCCAGTGACCATCTTTTGATTTTACTGTGCTAATGTTCGATAATACCACTTTATGGATACACTGTATACACAGTATAATTTATATTTCGTAAGTCCAACAGCAGTGGCTAGCAAGGAGGGAAATTCAGCATCTTGGTGTTTGCAGGTGTAAGTGTGTATGGCAAAGGGGTAGGTGTGGCCGCGGTAAACCTCGGGTGGGTTCAGGTGCGAGGCGGGTTTTGGGTCTGGGAGGTTTTGGATGGGGCTGCTCCAGGCGCCGGAGCCGGAGCCGTTCCCTGGGGCAGGGGCTCCCCCGCGTGGCGCTCGCCGGCATCGCCCCGCTCGGGGAATCCCGTTCCGTGCCCAGCGGCGCAGGCAGCGGGAGGAACCTGCGCGGCTTTGGGAGCTCACAGCCCTGGCACCGGCTCCCGAGCTCAGAAATGCTCACATGCCCATCATACTCTGCATACACAGCCTTCACGTATGGTTTATGAACTGCTTTGCAAATGTTATCAAATGGGAGCATTTGTGTTGCTTTAAAACACTTTTCCCCCCTAGATTTTTCAGTTACAGCTATCATCTGAGGTACTGGAACCTGACACTGAGAGGTTTTATTCTGTAGATTGTTGCATTACTTCTGGCAAATAAAAAAGTAGAAAATATATGCCTCAAACTTTTGAAACTAGGCGGAACGACCAAACCTGGATCCAATATAAACACTCTTACCTAATTAATACGTGCTGAAGTAATCCCAGAACTGGTTCTGACAGCGGTGTTGCCTTGTGCTGCTGTTGGGTACAACCACCAGGTGGGGGTAAAACGTAATGAAACTGCCACGAATAAGAAAAATGAGAAAATGCTCAGGATCTAATCTGTTTGCCAAAGACTGGGAAGTTTTTAATTTTTATGTTTTATTAACTTTTTTTATGGGGGACAGTCTTAGGTCACTACAAATGCAAAGGAAAAAAAGTTCTGACTGCTTAAAGCTTTTTTATGTGTTGATGTCTGCAAGTGTCTCATGCAATTTTATGATGCGGTCAGTGTAGTAGAAAATAATTATTTTTCTGGGTCTATTTCAATTTGATTTCTGAGCTACAAAATTAGGGTAAGAAATATAGACGGCCCTTACTTTGAGGAAAGTGCATGTGTCTGGCAGCAGCAGAACAGCACTGTCCTTGCCTCTCCTAACTTTGTGTGCATATTGTAGCTCTGTTGTTTACTATTCTGTGGATGTGGTTCCTATGTGCTACTAATGTGTTCATTTCTGGATTTTAACTTCTTAAAAATCACCCTGGATGTGCACCAGTGTCCCCCCACCCCTTAAAATGCTTTGTGTACTCTGCAGCTCCTAAGCACTGTTTTATGTTGTAAGATACACATGTAATAGAGCTGCTGAAATTAGGACAAGCAGATATTGAACTTTGCATTAGGTAACTGAATGCATTCTGTCTTCAGTTAGAGAAAACTGCTGAAATAAGACTCCTACCCCCATTTAGTTGTGTTTCTACTCTTACTCTGGTGTCTTTTTTGGGGAAAAAAAAGGCGCAGACTGCTGGAGTTAATGTCCTCTCGTAAGGGCTGTTAATGACATTCTTGCTGATGTTGCTATGCCTGAATGTTTCTCAAATGGTAACAGGAGCTTCCTGGCAAAGCAAATTCTAAAGGAAAAATCCCCCTCTTTGTTAACTGGAGTTTAGCCACCTTTAGGCAGTCTGTTTTCTTTAGCAAATGAGTGTTATATTTCACGCATCTTTTGGAATTTTGGTGTTTTGTTTTCTGTAGCCTATTTGGCTGGATTTGGTTGCTGGTGTCCTGCTGCTGTCAATTGCTGAAGAGGTTCTTTTGGCCCCTGCCCCCCTCCTCCTCTTTTATTTTTCCTTCAAATTTGAATGCTGTCCTTTAAGCAAAAAGGAAGTATACGGCAGAAGCACTTTTTGAGAGGCTATAGGCAAAGATTACTGCTGACTATTTTACATTTGGATCTAACTACAGAAATTTCTCTTGATAATGAATACCCCAAAAATCTGGTAAATGTCTCTTTCCTTCCCTATTCTTTACAAAATGGACAATTTCAAGAGAAAAAGGAGCAAGCCTGTACATGGGAAGAAGGAAACAAACAAAGCTGTTAGTTCAGATTTTCTTACCATGGGGGAATATTCTTTTTTGAGTGATATTCAGGTGATATAACAAAATCCTGCAGAATTACGGAAATGTGTGTGTCTTGGAGAAGGTGGGGAACTAAGCCTGTTTTTCTCTACAGACTTATTTTTTTATGATGCAGAAGATGTAACAGTACCTGTTAGCTACTAAATTGCAGATAAGCTTCTGCTTTTATAAAGAAGAAACACTGCATCCTGCACAACTTCTGATAGGGTGATTGGTGATGGATTCATGTTTAGGCACCAGAAACTGGCTGTTCAGAAAGTATTCAGCTTAGAAAATCTTAGTAGAGCAGATACTCTAATGGAGATTAGCTGTCACTTCAGGTTGTTTTCTAAACCCTTTCTCTTCCTGCAGATGTCACATGTGTCTTACAGATGTCCTCCTTGTAGTCAGTTGCTGATTTTTCACATAGATCACAGAATGGTTGAGGTTGGAAAGACCTCTGGAAATAACCTGCTCCAAGCAGGGTCAGTCACAGAAGGCTGCTCAAGGCACTCCCTTTTAGGTTTGAGTATGTTGAAGGATGGAGATTACAAAACCTGTGGACAACCTGTTTCACTGCTTGAATACAGTGGCAGTAGAAAATGTTTGAGATTTTTAGTTTTTGTTTGGTTTTTTTCCTTCCCTTTTATGAGTAAGTAGATTTTCCAGTTTTTCAATTCACGCTTACTGCCTGTTCTCAATTCACTGGATGCCACTGTGAAGATCTGACTGTTTTCCTTTCTCTCCCTCATCTGATATTTATATGTGTTGTTTAAATCTCCCCAAATGCACTCTTCTCTGCTCTATGTCCTGTTGTCCAGTCTGTTGAGATTCCTCAGGGTTGGAGGAGACTGCTCCTCCCCATCCCGTCTCTTGAGCAGATTTGCTGGGGATGTGTCCTTTCCCATCACCCAGGTCACTAATGAAGGTGTTTAACCCACCATCAGCCCTCTGGGGTGTACATACCACTGGTGGCACAACCCTGGGAGCCCAGAACCTCAGCCAGTGTTCAGTCCACCTCAGAGTCCACTTACTTTGCCCATACCTCATTAATTAAGCTATGAGTGGGTTAATGGGAGATGATGTTGAAAGCCTTATAAAGTTAAGAAAAAAATATCTACTGCTCTCTTCTTGCCTGCTGAGCCAGTCATTCCATTGTGGAAGGCTGCTGTTACTGTGATATCTTCTGATTTGGAGGTGACGATGGCATTTGTGTACTGCTCATGTTAAAATCCATGGTTTGCCAAAGTTTCTCTTGAAAAAATATGGGAGGAAGGGAATGTACAGAACTGGATTTGTGAGATTCACTGAGAGTAGTAAAATACTTTTGTCCTGAAAATTTCTACAATGGTTCTCTAAAGAGCCTTCAGGGAGTTTGTGGTAGTAGTACACCTGAGCTTGCAGTCTGTCTCCCAAGGTTTCAGACATTTACTGCTGAAAGGCAAGTTGTATCCAGTTTTTGTTAGAAGATCATTATGCAGAGAAATGGAAGTTTTTCAGCAGTGACCTGTAAATAACGATATCCATGAACCCCTGGCACATGTACATACACTACATTGTTATATGTAAGGGAAGAAAATGTTGTATATTTAACTGTTAAAATGCAGAAACTTATGATGTAAACTTTTTCTTGTTTGTTGCAGGTTTGTGGAATCTTGCCTCTCTTTTTTCAAATCTGTGTTTGTTTGTATTGATGCCCTTTGCGTTTTTCTTCCTGGAATCAGAAGGATTTGCTGGCTTGAAAAAGGTAGGAAAACACTATTAAATACAGAGTAATTGCAGTATATATTTCATTTTCAGCTCTCGTTTCTGATGAAACTAAAATTACAGATTGGGGAGGATTTGGTGCTGGGATGTGTGTGCTTATGTGAAGGTGTATATACAGCTGCACACTCTGGCACAGGCCAGGTCTGTGGGGTAAAAAGGACTCCTTAAAGCCCATGTGTACTGAGATCAAGAACATTACTTAGCTCTTTTTTAAATGAAACTATTCAATCAAGGTTTTATTTTTTGGAAGATAATTTTTTTGGGATGTTAAAAGGAGAGAAGGTTCAAAAAATGCATAAGAAATAAAATAACAAGGAAAAGAAGCACAGATTTCTTGCTAATGGGAACGGTGATTAAATAACAGATGACCCAGAGAAAACAAGCGTGATTTGTGAATTTTAAAGATTACAAACATCCCAAAAAAGGTTCAAATGTGGTCAGTATTAACAATAATATGTTAAGAAAACTGTCTTAAATGGGTGAAGAATATCATAAAATATTCAACTTCATTGAATATATTCAGGTTGAGAGGGCTGAGTATTTCAGTGAAGCAGGGAATTTGACGAAGCCATTTTTGAACAATGAGATGATAACGATTGTATTAATACGTGAACTTCATGTGAACATAAAGAAACACAGTGAAAAATTACTATAATGGGAGGCACAACAAAATTATTTTCAAATCATAAATATCAAATTGATTAAACTGGAATGACTGTCTGGGGACCAATTGTAGCACGTTTCCATTAATCTTTATCATCCAAATGATTACGCTTTTGTTTTTAATAGTAATACACTTGGGGGAATTCTGCTCCCTTTGGATGACAATTGTCAGAAAGCAATGGGTCTTGGAAAGTGATCTTGAAATCTGGAGAATGAAATGAGTTAAAGATGGATGCAAAAGACCATGAGTCATTGAAGCACAGCATGTAGTGTAAAGCCACCAGGGGATAATTGTATTTGGAAGGAAAACATCATTCCTGGTTGCATTGACAGGAACTGGCATGAAGGCAGTGAAGTTGCCATTTTGGTTCCTGGTGGAATTAGGGAAAACTAAACTGAAGGGCTGCATTCAAGTTGGGATTTTTGGGTTCACTTGAGAAAAAACAGAGGACAGCAAAACAGACAAACAACTTAGAAACTACTGTGTGAAGGAAAATTTTAATTCAGAGAAAATAATGTGGAGAAACAGAGACTTTATTCTATAGCAGAAGGTACTGGAGGATTACAGCAATGCAGCTATGTCAGAAAACACCTGCAGGGCCCAGCCCAGGTGGTGTGTAAATGTTGTCTGGTGTCACCTGCACTGAGCTGATGCTGCTGCAGCATTGCTGTGCATTGACCAAACTGCAGAAGTATCCGAGTCACTTCAGTTACGAGTTTGGGTGACCAAACTAATGCATTCAGCGTCCGAGGAGCTTGGTGATGGACTGCTGGTTTAACCCTACTTGTCCATTTTGGCTGGAAAACACTCTCCTTTCTTCTTCCTTCATTTCAGGTATATACAGGGCTGAGAACTTTTAGCGACTCTGTTTGTCCTTCCAGTTTTCATGTGGAGGCCACTCCATTTTCCTTTTGACACTTAAGTATCTAGCCACAGCTAGTATTTATCTTCTCTTCTATAATTTATGTTAACTAGTTACAGTGGGGTTTGTATCTCCTGCAATCCAACAAAACCAAGGATTCTGTCCACTAACATACCGGGTAAGGTACTTGTAGAGTTATGTTGGCTCCAGCAGATGCTCTGTGTATCCCAGCTACACGAAACTTGTACTTTACATGAAACTTTTAATAGTTAAAGTGTAATTTTCTTATGAGACTGGCTATCAGTAAATCCCATTCAAGATCAATCAGGTCATCATTGCACGTTTATGCTTGATAGCATTTGTGAGATGAGATGGATAAGATAGAACCACCGTCTTCTGCAGATGCCAGGGAAAAGATGATTGTTGGTGCTTTAGGGTAGTTTTGCTTTTAGTATCAAAACCCAGGGGAGGGAATTCCATTTTGGAATTTTTTTTACTTTGAGTTCTGGATGTTTTTGGAACATCCCAGAAGCCAAGTGTGATTCCTGGTGCAAATACTCCAGGCCTTTATGCAATGTCTGTTCTACCTCACTGCTCTATTTAAAATTATCCAAAATGAATGGAATTGTTTTGCCTGTTTTGAGTGAGCCTTAAAGCTGCTGGTCAAGATTGAGGAATTGGGGCCCGTTGTAATATGAACATACCTTGTCTTTGATTGCTTTTCTTGGAAAGTAAGTGGCAGATGACACTTCTGGACTAAGTTGATTGTTAAAATTAAATGTGCTATTCTGTTCAGGTGCTGATGTAGATAAATGATTCTACTTGTAATAATTGCTATATATGCTTTAAAGAATTACATCACGTAATTGGATCATTAGAGTCTGGGAAAATTCATAATTAATCAAAATCAGGATTACATGTAAGGTTTTCAGCTCTAGCATCTGTGAAGGAAAAGTATTTCCCTTCGTTTTTTACTTTCTGTAGATTTTTGTCATGTTTCTTACCTCTTTTCTGAGAAGATTTTGAGACCGCGATAACTTTGTAGAATTTTTGAATTTGAACGAATTATTTGGTGTAATTTTTTAAAAAAAGTAATATTTTGTCATTCGTCACATCAAACTAATGGACCAGGGAGATAAAGCAGTGTTCAAATGTTATTACTGTTCACTGGAAAAACCAGATTTTAGTGATCTCAATTTAAAAGAACATTTCATACATTTGGTAAAACATGTAGCATTTAAGAGAAGAATGATCTACTGTAAATGTGAAGACATTCAGTAAAGAGGTTTGGCATGGACCTTTAATCTTTCATTTGGGAGTTAGGAAAGCAGTTGATTTCTGGATGCCCAGCTCAGATCAAAATTTGGGTGAAAAGATTATTCCAGTGGAAGCTTTTATGCCGGTCATCCTGTCATTGAATTACCTTCATCATAATGACTAAATAGGTCACTTGGGATATAGGTGTGCACAGTGAGGATGTCTATTTGAAGGTGTTTGTATATGAATTACGTGTTGAACTTTAATGAAAGTTCTAAAAATGCACAATTAGAAGAGTTTAATTCCTGAAATTGAAATTATTTTTTTCATTTTTAATGGATATCTTTGTTCAGATTAAATAGCAACAGTAATTTTAGTCATTGTCATGTATGAGTCTGACTCCTGAAGATTTTAGCCATCTGTTTATCACAGACTGTGCTATAGAAGTTGATTTAATGTATTAACTGTAATGTGGGGTGATTTTTTTTTCCAACCCTGATATTTCAGATAGCTCATAGGTTACTGTTGTGAGCTTTGTATAACTTTCCTTTCCATGTTCCTAAATGGTAGCATTGCTTCCTTAACTGTTCAAAATCAGAGTGGGTTTGATTAACCATCTTCCAATTTCCTATGGCTCTTTTCCCTGGCTGCTAGTATACTTTCTAAATGGCACATGGCCCCTCTTAGAGACTCACTTGGATTCCCCAGGGCAGCAGTTTAAAACAACCAAGGGCTTGCATATTGTGCAGAGGAGAGAAGCAGGGAAATGAGGCTCTAGCCATGGATGGATGCAGTGCTGCACTGGAATTCAGACTGATTCTCTGCTAGTTTTTCATAAAATCCACTGTGTGAAATCAGAAAGTGCATTTTGGGCCTAAGTGGGTTGACTATGCCCTTCCAAAGAGCTTAAGTGCTGCTCTTTGCTCTTGTTCGTTTCCATTTAATGGCACTTGAAGAATTTAGATGTCAGGACAATAATAATAATCCAGCCAATGCTGGAAGTATATAAGATACATATGTATATTCCTGTATGTCCTTGTGTATCTGCCATGTGTGTATTGATGCACACATGTATTTTTGTGCACACATGTGGATTGGATTTTTCAAGGCTTTGAATTGCGATACATTGTGCCTCAGCCAGTGCTATTAACTGAGCTGTTGGAGTACCTGATATCGCTTTAATCTCTTGCACCACTATTAAAAACTGTTTTACATCTTCCTCTGTTCTTCTTGTCTTCCTTTGTAGAGTCTGTGCAAAAGTTATGTTTCTTGTTTAGATAATCTTAGTTCTTTGTCACTGATCTGCTCAGATTCTATAGTAGTTATGAAACGAAGTTGTCAACAGTGTTTCTTAATGTCAGAATTAACCTCATTCTTTTTTCTTCTCTCCAAAAAAGAAAAATTGTGTTATTTGCAGTTGAGTAGGTCACAGTGCTGATGTTTCCATGTGTGGTAACAGACTGCACAGAAAATTACATGTGTACTGCTGTGTGAAGAAGGCAAACATTTTTGAGGAGATAATTGCTATACCTTTTCTTGACCTTTAAAATATGCTTTCTCTTGATGTAACTTCAATGGAAATTTGTATTTATTTGAAGTTCACAAAGAGAAAGACATGTTGGAGTAATTTCCTTGTAAGAAGGTACAAATGGTGCAATTTACCACTGCAAGAAACTGGAAAAACTAGGTATTGCATAATCAGAAGTGTAGAGTTTTAAAAAGGCTTTATGAAGTATATTACCTTAATACTGATCTTTGAACTTGAAGTCATAGCATAAAGTTTAACATGAGCGACAGCAACATCCTGACCAATTATCCAAATTATCCAGACATCCCAAAATGTTCAGAACACAACACACAGAGTCTGTGGATTAAGAGGTTAACTCCTGGAACATCAAAAGAAGTGCATGATAATAAAAACAAATAGTACAAAAATTTGAGGTAACTTCCTTGCTTAATTAATTAGGTAGACCAGGTGGAAGCGAAGAGGCCAGAGCTGGTGCTCAGAATGTCTATAAAGCTGAGCAACATGACAGCACAATGGAGGAGGAACAAAGATTTTTTTAATATACTTCTATCCTGTGTCACAGTTTGAAATTGTCCTGGTTTATGTCCCTTTTGGCAAACTTACATAAAAGTGACCCTGTACTGTATTTTATGACCAGATGACTTTTTTCCCAGTGGCTAATTTGTATCAGACCCCCATCTTAAAGAGACACAGAAATGAGTAGGAAGTCCAAGCCGGTTTGTCTCAATGAGCTTTCATTGCATGCTTTCATTATTTTTGCTCGTTTTTGCCACTGATCATCCATAAATTGTTGGAAATGAGTGATTAAGGAAGTGCTGCTTAGTGTTAGTGGCACATGCACATTCTTGGTATGTTTTTTGTGGGTGAGAGGAAATCGCGTACTGCACAAACAAAAAGGAAGACTCCTGCTGGGAACCTTTCAAGGAAATTTAACTTGCGTAATGTTTTGATCTTGGTGTTTATTACAGAAAATAAGAGTAATATTTCACCAGCTATTGTTATGTGTCAGTTAGTGCCTCCATCTGCTTGCCTTTCCTTGATTGCTCTTCCCAAATTCTCAGTTTATTTTAATAAAAACACCACTTGAAAATGTAGCAGTTTGTTCATATGCTGGAGGCAGGTGAGCTGGGCCAGTGTTCGGAACATTTATTGTGTTGTGCTTGCTACTGTATAAAGATTTGGCTGTTGTGGCTGCAGAGCCCTGCCTGTGTTAGCAGCTTCAGCTTATCCCGTGCAAGTAAAACGTGGGGTGTAGTTCCTTTCCAGATAGTAAAATGCAGGGGTTTCTGCTCTTAAAGGCAGATTTCTTCTCTTCATCACTTTTACTGAAGCCTGGCTTTTAAAAATATTTTGTAAGTAAAATTACCTATTTGAGGAGAGGGTGAAAAGTTGAAGCTTTGCAAAAATACTGTCATTAACATTTTTTGAAACTGTTTTTTTTTTTTGCTATACTCTGTTGTTAGCTTGCTGAACAACCACAGTGTGTATGTCTCCCATCTCCTCATTGTGTTATTTGATTCACTTTATCAATAGCAATGACTTTTCCTAGTCATGTCACTATGGAATAGGACTGAGCTAAACTTAAGTTTCTGATGTATTGTGTTGCAATGCATTGTATTTGCAAACTCCAAGTAAAAAAACCGCAGTAATAAATATAGTGAAAAGTGAACCTGCTGCTTTTTTATTTCTTGGCAGGTATGGAAATTCTAATTTCTGTGTTTTTCCATGTAGAAAATCTGTACTCCCAGTTTTGCTGTTTGTACCAGTTAAAGTCTGGTACAACTGTAGGTGTAAATTAGTATAAAAGACATTTCAGTGTGTGGTGACAATGTAGGAAGTATGTTCAAAGTTAGCTTTGAGGTGTTTACTTTTAGAAACTTTTTTGCTTATCTCACGGAGATTTTCATGGAAAGAAATTTGTTCCTATATTGCAAAATACTGGCACATAAGTGGCTTGGAAATTCTTTCCAATATGAAATAATCTCTAATTAAAATCAGTCAGTTTTTAAAATTTGCCTTGATTTTTCTGTAAAAAGGGATTTGGAGAGTTAAAGAATCTTGATCCTTGTTTACAAACAGCATTTGACTGTGGTTTATGCTTTTTGCTTGTACCTCTGACTGCAATACCCACAGGCCACTCTGTGTCATGGCTCACCAAATAGTCTTGAGGTGCCCTTTTAACAGTGGATGTTTATTTGGCATTTAAGCTCATATTTATTTGTCTGTAAAATCATTCTGCATGAACTGAGACTTTAGTGCTCTGATGTCTATGAAATGTTTACTAGTATGTAACTGAATTATTGTACATTATATTACAACCCATTTACTCATTCCATTAGTAATACCAGAGACAAAAGTTGTTTAATCAGTCACATCAAAGGCAGCTGTTTGGGTTTGTGTTTTTGACATAAGCTAACATGCTAAGTTCAGATATGAAGTCCAGTTTTTAAACTGGAGTCCTTTAAAATGACACCACCTAAAATTTATTAGAGTTTGTTGTTTGGAAGCAGATCCTGATTTTTCTGGGATTTTGATTTGGCAAGTAGCTTGATCATGGTTTTTCCTTCTCCCTATTAAAAGCATACCTAGCTGGCAGTTGTACAAACCCATAACTTAATCTGTAGGATGTGAGGTGCAGAGTTAAGGACTGTATTTAACTGTAAATCTTGCATTAAGGATGATGCCTGTCTGGAACCTTTGCAGGGTTTCTGCTTCCACTGAAGTCTCAGAAACAGCTTGTACACAGCTAAATGTAGACTGTATTTGGAAATAATAATGTAGAGGACAGCCCCATCTAATATTAAGTATGAGAAGAGCTTATAAAATGGTTGGAAAGGGAAGATGAGAAAGTTTAGCATAACTTGTCACCATGTTACGTTGACAAGTGTAACAACTGTGAAAACATGTTATAATTACAGCTTTACACTACCAAGTCCTTCATTTGCACTTCTGCAGAGGAAAAGAAAAAATATTCTTACCTTACAGGTATATATATTAGCAAATTAGTGTGTAAAGAGTTTGGTGATTGTTTGGCCTACTTCTGTGAATCTGTGACTGGAATCTGTAACTCTACTGTAGATCAGTGTGAAATGAAAATACCTTTATAAAAGTGATGTCTGTTTGCAGCGATGTCTGTTTGCTGTCATTTCACAATGATGTATGAGCATGACAATTACTACAGGTAAGTCAAAAGAGGTTGGGAATCCTGGTTGTATTAATATTTTTTTGTATTTCAAAACCTTGGCTGCCACACACATAATTTTTTTTTTTGGCCTAAATGTAGGTCTGTATTTAGACATTTAGGATCAGAGGCTGTGCAGGGCAGGTAAATAACAGCCATGTATTTGACAGCTTAAGGTCACATCATGCTTCACTGAGAGCGAGATAAAAAAATTCAAGAATCAGTGGCCAGGAGAGAGAAACTTGTCATGTGAGGAATAATGGCTTAATGTGAATTTGGTTTTGTAGATATATAAAATATTTTATCAGGTTTTTATAAGACTTCTTGTTTAAGTCAGTTGAGGGCATTATATGCAAAAATCTGCCTTTTTTTGTATTAGCATAAGGAGATCTGTGGTTTGTTGAATATAAGTAACAGTTCTGTGTCTGGGGACAGCTGAGGGGGAAATAAGGGAATGTTGGTTGTTGCACACATTGGATCAAGATGTGATGAGATGTGATCTGTGCTCCGTTTCATTGAAGTAGTTAAATGTCAGTTGGTTGCTTCCATAAATTAGATGGTACTTCGTTTAGAGAGGCCTCAGTGTAAGGTTCAGAAAAATAGGCTACCAGGAGATAAGCTGATGGTGGAGTTTATTTGGTACAGCTTTTCTGCACTGGCTGCCTCACTGCCACTTCATCTGAGCAGGGGTTCAGCCTTTCTGCAGCAGTGTGTGGAGTTGAGGTTGTAATTACTTTTTTTGATCAACTCTATAATGCAGATAGAAAATCAAAATGTGTCAGGTTAGCTTGTGTTCTTGCAGCATTTTAATGTATTTGAGCTATGGAAATTTGTGGAGTAACAAGATGAACCCAGTGTTGTTAGTAATATTGGGGTAAAAATACTGCACAAAGAAAATGGTGTTATTTTGAAATGCGGTTTTTCTGACTGTGACTGCTCTAGCAGACTGTGAGAATCTGCATTAGGTGATGCATTCTGAGTAGGTAGAGGTGTCCATAAAACTCCTCAGTTTTGGAAGCTAGCACTGGAGCATTAGTTATTCCACCTCACTCCAGCCAGGAATGGGCTGCATTGCAGAACTTTTGTGGTTTCCCCACGCCTACGTCTCCCTGAACTTGCACATTTGTGCTGTATGTAGCATGCTTATGCTTTGTAGAATTTCCACAGTTTCTGCTAAAAGCCTTAACACGTAGCTGGAAGCCTGCAAATGGAATAAGATGAGAATATTTTCCTCTGCTGCTCTCTTAGTGGATAAATGGAGTTGGTTTTTTTATTTGGTTTTAGGATAACTTACGGAGTTCTGCACGAGCAAAAATAAATACGTTAAATACTTCTACTACTTGTAAAGTGTGCAGATGGTACAGCTACCAATGCTAAGCTTGAATCTCTTAGCTTATCACTGATGTAGACTGAAGCACTGGCTTCCAAAATATTTTTTCTTCCTAAGACACTTATTTTTAGGCAGAAATAAGTAGCTTTTAAATTTTGTCTGGATGGAATGTTCTTAATGCCCTCTATAGACCCCTCTGTTTGTGGTAGATGATAACTGTGTATCTAAAAACCCTGAGATACAAGTTTTTTTCTTTTTTATGGTTGGTTTATAATAAAATTCATGTAACAATTTAATTTAAAACTGAAATGTTTAATGGAAAAATTTGCCATGCTTTGGGAAGGAAGTATTCACACATGCAAGATCCCTGAAATGGCTGTGATTCAGACCCCATTTTTAGTCAATGGAAACAGGCAGATGACTCTAAGAATTTGGCATGTCTGAGTTAGAGGCTTCAAGAGGCAATGTGAGCATCTTCCCATCTCAGTGTGTTTGGATTTATTTCATTAAATGGTCAGAAACATTAATTGATTTGCTGTTAGTTTTATTTGGAGGATGTGATTTGTTCTATAAAAGTGGCTGGTTTATGCGTGAGGAAGTTCTTATTAAGATTGGAATATTTAAATATTTTCACATTAGTCAGTGTCTTCATTTGTGTCTCCATTGATATCAAGTAGTGACTGTTCAGAACAAGCAAAACTTTCTCTATTTTAAGTCTCTTTATATGCTTTTGTTACTTTATATTAAAATTGAAAAATATTTACAGATTTACTATAATTGTAATTTTAATTCACAGAGAAGAAAATTTCCATAGAATTTTATATTGGTAGCAGAAAGGTTTAATATAATAGTCTTAATCATAGAAAGGCAATAAACATTTTTCTAATGGGTTTTCATTTATTAAATGAAACTTTATTAGCAGACACCATTTTTCATTCCTTCTCTGAAAGCAGTGGAATTTTGATACTGATAACCATGTGATATTTAGATCTGTAGTCTACATTACTTATTTAATATTAGTAGAACTACTTCACGTTAAGGATTGCTCTATGTTAACAATCACTTATTCTGAACTGACATCTCAAGGAAGGAGCTTACACATCTGTAGTGGGAATTTGTGAGGCAGACAACAACTTTATTTACAAAGGAGGGGAGGAGGGAGAACTACAGGCTTTCTCCCATCCCTGTCCATTTTTTTTGGTAGCTTTCTCAAAAGTTTCCCACCTTATTAATAGGAACTTCCATAATTCTGGTGCTTTGACCAGTTCCTGGAAGTGTGCTTTCTTCTTGGGCTTATTGACCCTAGCAGGGCGTTAGTAGTAGACATGACTTCAGGGGATTTACTTTTGTTTTCTTTACTTATTTTAGGACTTTAAAAGTGACCTCTGTGCTTGTACATGTCATTTGCTTTTGGTAACAGTCTTCAGGGTTTCTTTCTGCCAGAAACACAATCACAAATTCCAAGTCTTCCTTTATACTTTCGCGTTACTTGTCTTAATGCACTGCCAAGCTACAAGGAAGTTGGAAAACATCTATTTATCTTCCTATCAGGCCAGTCTAGCAGGAAAGATTTTTTCTGATCCAAAAGTAAATTATTAGAGGGAGACTCATAGTGTCAGAAATCCCACAGCTTCCATGTTGTTGTTGCAGGTGGCTTTAGAAAGTCTGGGAAACTTGGTAGGTGGAGGGAGTGGAGCATTTGAGAGCTAATTAGTGAAGGCTGGGCTAGTGAATGGAACAACAGAGCAAACTTGTGGGGGAAAGGGGTAACACTGGGACAGTTATCATTTTATTGTGATTGTCCTTGCATTTGTCATTTCCCTCCTCCCCAGAAGGTTTGGGTTGTATGTCCATAGATCTGCATAGGGCAAGCTGCAGCAGTGTAGTCATGTACATCCTGACAGCTGTAGGCTGTATTATTTTATTCCAGTTAGTGTGTGCTTGCATTTTGTCTGCTATTCTGTCTATCTTTTCCTCATTTTAAGAAATTGGTATGTATTCTGATATGTATTCTGTTACAAAATTTGGAAGGAATAATATTTCTGATATACTATTTCTATGTTAAATCTGCAAGAATGATACCTAATGTGGAAGAGCCAGGGGTATGCTCTTTGCTTGAGCAATTTGAAGCCATGTGTTTGAAACAGTGCCTTAACTGCTAGGCAATAAATGAATCTCAAATTATCATTCTCACTGGAGTCCATCTTGCATTGGATAATTGAATAATCCTAGGGAAAAAAGTGAGAAAGAACTGGTTTTTATCCCGGTCGTGGGGACTCAAGTCTGCAATGAGTCCATGTTGGTTCTTAGGTTATTTTGCTGAGTTATTTGTGTGCAGTGGTGTCAACAGGAACGTTTGATGGGTATGGACCCCAAACTATGCTATAACATTTTGGTTTGGATACTCCTCTGGGACTCTGAAGAAGGGAGCATAAGTTTTCTTTGGCCGAGGAATCACTCCAGGGGGTGTACTGCATCCTGAATAGATGGCCTCCTCAGCAGGCATCTCTTTCTTGAGCTCTAGTTGAGGGATTTTGGTCCTTCACTTCCAGCTTGGCAGGCATAACTCTAATGCTTTTTGTTACGTCTTTACCCAAACAAATAATTTTATTTTTTTTCAACAAAACTTCCATTTTGTTTTTCTCTGTCCAGTTCTTTGCTTCTCTTTGAATTTTCTGGATTTTGTTACTTTATCCTGTGTAACTGTTAAGTTTGATACAGTTCAATATTTCAGCTGCCTACTCTTCCTCCATTGACAGCATAGTAACAACTGTGAAACCATTTGCGGAAATATGTTAACAGAAAAATCAGCTGAAAGTTGCTGGGAATGTTTTATGACTGATTTTTTCATGTTTGTATTGTGTGGGAAATAAATATAAACTTTAAAATATACTTGTGTTGTGATGAAAAGTGCTCATTTTAATCTTAAAATCCCCACAGGCTGGGAAGATTCTGTGAGGGAAGAGGTGGTGTGGGAGAAGGCGCAGTCAGTGCTGGTTATAGTCTGAAGGATTTGGTTCTTGTATGGGCAAGGAAATGTTAGTTTTGTTTTTTTTTTTTCCACTTGAATCTGATGCCTGAATATATTACTTCTTGATTAAAATTTTCTTAGCTTGCTCCATGAGGGTTCTGAGTCATTAGCAGCTGCATTTTTAAAATGAACTGAGTTTTCCTAAAACTACAGCATCTGTTTTTGACTTAGTAGTTTGTGTAGTCTCATAAAGTAATGACCCCTTGACTAAATATCAGTGTGCTAAGTGTAGTATGTGTTTAATCTTGCCTGATGCAAAATGCTTCTCCTTTACTTACTAAAAGACTTGTTGTGGACTGCCTTGAATAGGTCACAGCAAAGATTGCTCCAAGTCTGGTGTCAAACCATAGAAATGGATGAAATGCTTGACACTCATCTCTTCACTAATGCTCGCAAATTGAGAAAGAGGGGGTGTCACATGCTAAAAAAATGTAATTGGAGTTAATATATAACATCCCCAACCTCATACCCAGTGTAATTCTCCCTTTTTTAGTGCCTCCACTTTTCCTGCAGATGTTATCATGTGTGTTTGTTGCTATCAGCCCCTCACTGAACAAATCTTGAGGTTACTAAGACTCCTTTCTGTCATGTGAAAACAATGGGCGTCATGTGTACTTTAAATGTGCCATGATTGCAGAAATGTTTCCCAGGCTTTCCCCGTGGGTCAGGGCATAGTGTAAAAAGTGATGTTTACCTACCTTGCAAGAGGTCAAGATGTCCAAGCAGAACTGTGTTCAAATATTCAGCACCATAGAAACTTAGTTAGCACTCTCTGGTTTTGTGTGTAACATGTAATTTTTATTTCATTGATGATAGGCTGTTTTATTATTTTCTTTTTCTGCACAATTGCAACCAAAGTAAAATGTGGAATTAACAAAAGCCATTCCATGTCTCACATTGGCAATGTAGCTCAAAAAACATCCATCTTGTAGGAGCTAATAATATGTTCATCAAAATCTCTATAGCCAGGTAATGTTCCAACAAAGACATACTTTTTCTTAAGGTAAGGATGGGGCTGTAGTTCTTTGACTTTACCAGGATTTTTGCCTCTTGCAAAAAGAGAAGATAACGTATTGAAAGGTTTTCTAATCATTCATCAGCATTGTAAAAAAAGAACTCTTGATACATATCTCTATATGTATGTTAAAATCCATATAGCATCAGACAGCATTAAAAATTATGCTTAATATTCTGAAGAATAGTATTTGTGTTTCTAATCATAACTGGCAGAGCATAAATTGCCAAAAAATGGCTCGATTGCTTTCATTTATGTAATAATTCTTTCCCAAAAAATAACAACTTGTGTGTTTCTGGCACAGGGTTGTGCTACTGCTTGGAAGATAACATTATCTTCCACAGGGTCTTTCCTGGAAGATGGTGCATGTCTTACCTTAGCATTGCTAGGATGATAGTTGTCAGAGATTTCCTTTTAAACTTTCTGGAGTTTACATGTGGCTCTTAATGGAGAGAGGAGCAGACAGGCAGGTTTCCTGCCTATGCACTGCCCTTGTGAGTCAGGAGAGATCCCTGTGCCAACTGCCTGTTCTATGAGAGGCCTGAAACTTGGTGGACAACCAGTGTGCAGAGCAAGATCTTCACTTGTTACTGGTGCCAGATCAATGGCAAAGCATGTATTGTTACATTTGTATAATTCAAAGTAGTTACAGAACTTTAAATGGGGAAACCCCCCCTCCCCAACGTTTTTGTCTCCATTGTCAAGAAATTTTCTTTTTCCTTACTGAAAAGCTGTAAGAACCTATCACCACACATATTATCTTCTAAAGTTAAACTAGTCTCTAGGTGTTACGTGTGAACACACATAGCAGGAAAGTCTTGTGTTGTAAGGGGTGTAATAGTCATCCCTCAACACAAATGTACTGCAGGGAAGAGGTGGTTTCCTTGGTAATTATGCTTTCTGAGTTGCTTGTATGACATCTGTTATCCCATCAGGACTGTTGTTGCCATTTGTACTTCATTGGGTTTTTCAGATGAAAAATTACCTTTTTTGGCCATGTGCTGTTTTCTAATATCTTTTGGCTATTTGTCCTCCAGGATCTCTGTTAATCATAATAGAAAAGAAACATGGTAAGATTTTGATGATGCCTCCCAGAGTAGCAATTAAAAATTTGTCAGAACACTTCTAAAATAATTAAAACCTTTCCTGCTAAAATTAGGCTTTTCTGGAAACATGAACCCTTAGGCCTGGTGCTCCAGGCAGCATAAGTAGCTCAGGATTAAACTATAAAAACTTCTGAATGTCTTGACAATTGAATTTTAAAGAATTAGAAGTCTGAGAGTCAGGTATCTCTAAGGCTGTACAAACCATAAGATCCTTAGAATGTGTTTGTAGGACAGCTTTTATTTGTAGGCAGGCCTTGAGAGCTTCAAATGCTCTTTTTTTTCACTCTCCCCATTAGTGCACAGAGAAGATGACAGATATTTACTGGGCTTCTGGCAAGTTGCAGTCTGCTGGGATTGATGTGTTAAATATCTTTCCTTTAATAAAATACTTCACTTGGTTAAGTGCTCATGTTAAAGAACTAGGTGGATTTTGAAAATATGCTGTGAGTAAAAGTATAGGTGAGCTGTGGACTTGTAAGCTGTGAAACTTTGAAGTTTAAAAAAAAAAAGAAAGTGGGGGCGTTTGAGGGTATAATCTGTCCGTCCTTTTCCCCAATTTTCTTGATAAACAGTTAAATTACAGTTTCTATTGGATTATAGTATTCTGCTTCCAAAAGTTTTTGTATATAATTTTTTTTTTAATCTTCCACAAGAGACTCCTTTAATGTGTCAGTCAACCTGTAGGATGTCAGACTTCTGCTTAGGGACAGTAGGGAACCATGCAGGAAATTGACTTTCAGGAGTGGCTTTTGCTTTGTGGATAATCTGAAACTCAGCTGGAGGAATTTGTAAGGTATTGGTGTGTTTTGTTTTCCTGTTCAGCAGTTACTAAAGATGTTGTTACGTGCTTGTAGTGTAATGATAGTTGATGCTTTGTTCTAGATACCTTCATGGAAAAAGACTTTAAAGTGGAGTTACTGAAACCAAAGCCACTGTTGAGAAAGAGAAGTACCACCTTCCGTCAAACTGGAGGGTGTTTGTGCTTCCTAAACAATGATCCCGAGTCCATTTCGGGAACACTTCCACCTCATTTATTGTCAGGCAGAGAAGTTTATGTATGAGTTGAAGACCAAAGATCAGACTCTTTTCAGCACTTCTGCCTTTCTTTTTAGCTTGCATTAGTTCTATCCTGTTCCTCTTTGTGTTCCACTTCCAGTTCATCTTCTCCTTCTTAGTGTTTACAACCCTCCTTCTTCTCTGCATGTCCCTGGATAGTAGGAGCAACCCAAGTGTGTACAAAAGTGAGGGTTCTTTATGAGCCCCTTCTCTTTAATAAAAAAATCTGTTCATGTCATTCTTGTGTTTTTTTGTTTTTTTTTTCTGATATCTTTAGGGAGTGTCTGGCAAAGTCACCATGCTTTATATTGCTTCATCTGTTTCCATTGATGAAAATATGTCCTGGTTACAGATTCAATTTTTCTAATTTTTGAGTGGCAAATAGTCTTTCTAATTGCAGGCTTTGTTCTAGACAAGTCTGGTTGGTTTTTTTTGTTTTTTTTTAAAGGAATAAATTTTTCCAGGTCCTCCTACTTCCCTTATTTCTTTCCCACCCCTTTCTCCTCATGTACACAAATGTAACTTGAAGTCATACCAATATTCTTAGTGTATGGCAGTGACCGTATTAACATCACTGCTTAACATGTATTTCGTTTCACCTTAACATGTATTTCAATTGTCCACTTAATTTTATAATGTCAAACTTAATCACATTTTGTGAAAATGAAGGCAGTGTATTTTTACATTTTTAATTATTTCTAAGGGCTATGGTTGTGTTCATCTCGTAAATTTACAGCACAGGAGTGTTATTTAAGGCAGTGTAGTTAATGCTGGACTGAAATCTGAGTTTGATATTTTAATTGATAGTGGTGTTGAGGTTGTTCTCCTTATGCCCTCCTTTAATAAACCATATAGATATTTTTAGTCTATATCAGTCTGTATCTTGTGTTTGAATTCTTCTTTAAGTACTAGAACACAGGATAGCTACAAATCAGTCTCTTTCCTGACTGGAGGCATCCTGGTGCTTTGCTGTGCAACCCATGCTTGGTTTGGAGGTTGTGTTGAGGGTGAAATAGTGTTTGTGTAACCAAATGCAGTTATGACAGCTGAGATACAGAACCACCTTCTGAAAAACCTGATGCAATCTGGTTGTTGTATAGTGCTGAATAAACTTTGTCCTTGTTTAGAATGCTGATTGGAAACAGTCTTGTGTACCTACTCTTTGTGTTTTCACATATTGCACTAATGTTATGTGCTCCAGGCAGATCCAGTGGTGTAGACTGAGCATGAGAAATAAATGTACTCTACAAGCTGATTTCAAATCTCCAGTTTTAGATGGGATTGTTGATGGTTTTGGAGGTGTCAGGCTCTAATGCTCCTTTTCACATACAGGGGAAAAAATGTGAGGAGTAAATGGATTCAAAAAGTGCAACAGGTATTACGTGAAATAGAAGTGGCAATGTCTTCTGTGCCAGGACGTTTGGTTCATCTAAGAAATTTGAGTAATATAATAGAACTGTGGGAGAGAAGTGAAATGACTCAAAGAAGAAATGTTAAGTCAAAACCAAAATGTCAGGGAAGAGGTTTTTGCTCAGGAAAAAAAGGAAAGAAATAAAGCACTGAACTTCAAGTTTTATTTGGATAGTTTTGCTTTATTGAAATAAAGTGAAATATTTCTTACATGTACCTGTATCTTTCTGAAAGTCAGGAGTACAGATTCTTGCCCAGCTCTTAAATTACTGATGTTACTAATAATAGTGTTCAAGCTTTATTTTTCAACCTGAATAAACAAAACTGTCCTCAGCAAAAATAAGAAGTAATAAGGGTATCTTAGGTTTATTTCTTAGTACTTTTTTGCTGTGAGGGTGCCTGAGTACTGGCAGAAGTTGTCCAGAGAGGTTTTGGAATCTCCAAACTTGGAGATACTCAAAAGATGCTTGGACATGGTCTTGGCAGCCAGCTCTAGGTGTCCCTGCTTGAGCAGGGGGTGGACCAGGTCACCTCTGGAGGCCCTTGCCAACCTCAATCATTCCATGATTCTCCAGAGGGGGGGAAATTCTGTACCTTTCATTCCTTTCAAATAGCAGCTATTTGGCAGGTACTCTAATGTATGTAAGTATGAACTAATGTGCCTGGAACATTAATGTTTTTATAGGGCACAGTCTTATAGGTGCCTAATTGAGATTAAGTATTTACCTATGTGCTTTAAGTGTCTTAATTTCTTTTTTATCCTGGACCGTTACCAAGTATTCATTAGTGTCTATGACAGAATATTTCTATCTAGTTAGTCACTTCACCAAAGTTCTTAAAATATTATTATTTCACTATTTTTAAATGATCATCAGAGTGTGAATCCTAGTATGTATGTGCTGTGCAATATAAAAATTGTTCTGCCCTCAGCAGAATGGAGTGAGTTGTCAGTCATAACCTTACTGTTATGCAGAGGAGAGGAGCTGGTGTGCTAGAGATCAGTGCTCATGATCAGGATGCCTGAGGTCCTTGTTCATGGTTGGATGCAGTGATTATGTAGAAAGCATAATTTTCAGGGTAAATGCCATATAAAGATTACCCTTAAGTAATCCCCTAGTTAAGCAGTGAGGGAAGAGGTTATAAAAATAGAAAAAAATAATAAAGTAAAACATATTTTCTGCTTTTAACTATCAAGTAGTCTTTGCAGTGAAATATCCTCAAGCTGGGGTGAACCTGTGTGAGAAACAAGTTGGGTTCTCTTGTGGAGACGTATACTGGTAAACAAAGAAAAATAAAAGTAAAATTGATATTTGAATATCAGTCTGATGGTTCCTTAATTGCCTGGATGCCTGAAGAAAGCATCCCAATCATTCTATTGCTCAAAATTAATTGGATTAGTGACAACACAGTCAAAAGTAAATCTGCTTTTGTGTTTATTTGGTATATTCGTATTTGCGAATCTAGCACTCAGCTGTTGGAGCGTTGTTACATTTTCGGAGTCGAGCAGATGCCGTGGTCTGTGGCCTTGTGGAAGTGTGCTCGGTGCCGGGCAGGGTGGGAGCTGTGTCTGAGCGGGAGCAGCAGTTCCGCGGCCGAGCGCTGGAGGGCTCCGCAGACTGACGGCTGCGGGAGGGATTTTAAGGAAATTGCTGCATTGTACCTGCGCAGGGTTTAATGCTTGCCGGGCCATTTGGCTATTTGCCATAATTGGCTTTCCATTCCCTTGATTGGAATCATAGATAAAAATTTGCTAATCCACTTTCTTTGCTGAAAGTATTAGAAAAGTAATCCATCTTTTAAAAATGCTCGAACAAAATCATGTGGTATAAAGAGTACTTTATGGAATAATGAGATTAATGAGAACTGTAAGGCATATGCAATTTAAAACGTTTTTCTATGGGTTTAAGGGGAAAAATGCAACCTGGGCACTGTAAAGACATAAGTACTTCCTTTTTTTATGCACTACCTTTTAAATGTGCATTACACGTTAAGCTTTTGTCTACATGATAAAATGTGAATATATATTTAGGAAGAAGCATCTGCTATTTGTTTGTAATTTAAAAATGTTTGAAAATACCTGATTCAAACTTCTTGGATGTGTTTTATCCTCCCTCTCCCCTCTTGTGCCCACAGGGCATCAGAGCACGGATTTTGGAAACCCTTGTAATGCTCATTCTTCTTGCACTGCTTATCCTTGGAATCGTATGGGTGGCTTCAGCACTCATAGACAATGATGCTGCCAGTATGGAGTCTTTATATGGTATGGAATGCAAAAGAACCTTCACACCAGTTTAATTGTAAATACAGAAATGCGTGTTTCCAGTACATGCTGTATGAGTGTTGCACGGCTTGTGAAGAAGGTGTATTAAGTCAGCACCATTTTTTATGTTAAATTCTGTGACATAGGTAGCCTGTTTGTAATAAGCTAAAGCTGTGCTCAATGTTTTCTTTACAGACCTCTGGGAATTCTACCTCCCGTATTTATATTCCTGTATATCACTGATGGGATGCTTGTTGCTTTTGTGTAAGTATTTTCCTCATTATGCCGAAAGATGAATGACTTTATGGTGGGGGTTTTTTTTGTGTATTGTGTTTAATTTTTTTTTTTTTTGTGGTTAAAGGAAACTTTTTGATTGTGAAAGTTGAGTGGGATTTTCTTTTTCTGATTAAATTTAAATTTAGATGTGAATTTTTTAGGTTTGGGTTCTGAAGTTTAAATAAACGGTACCTTACATTTTCAATTTTTGAGAAACTTTACACCTCACCCAAAACAATTCCAACTTCTAACTTGTTAAAGCAGGTAGTTGAAAAATAGTTGAATTTCTCCATTCTGCAAAGAAAAGCACAGTTTTTAAATGAAATGTCTGCAGGAAGTCAGTAGTATGGTGAGACAATTATTTTGGAACATTTTGTCCTATATTCAGTAAACTGCCATTCTTCCTTTTGTAATTGAAAATGTTGCTGTGTAGGCAGGAGTTGGAAGAAGTGCAGTCAGCTTTCATAATCACACAGCTGGTCTCTGGCCAGCCTGCAGGTCAGTTACACAATTGCATTTGAAACAAATGCAGTAAAAAACCAACCTTACACCGACTGGTCCTAACCAGAGTTCAGTCATACATGTTTAGGAGAATAAGAAACATTATGGAAGGCTCCAAATCCCATTTATAATCTCAGCCCCCTCCTTGAAAAATTTCTGGAACATTGCTGAGAGGGACAGAATGTCTCCCTTTTTAGACTATTACGGTTTCGTCTCTTCTCCAAGCTTGGCAGATTCAAAGCTTACATGGGACTGTCACTGTGGAGAAAGAGTGGGGAATGATAATTTGTAATATTCTTTAAACATATCTGTCTATGAAAGAGACCTCAGTGAGTCTCCTTAGGTTCCCTGCGTGTGCAGATTCTCAAATCCACTTTGGTGGAAGGTGGGAGAATTAAACAATGTGCTTCTCAAATTCTTGTGCGGGTTGTTCCAGAGTGAGATTGGCAGAGGTGCTGAACACTTTAATGGGAAGTTAGTTTACAAAACTTCAAATCTGCCCTGCAAACTTTGCTTCAGCAGAGCTGAAAACGCACCCTCTGTTCTGGGGCTGTTGTAAACCAGGTCACCAAAATTATTGCCACTAAATGCCAGGTTTTGGAAATGTGTAACTAAAACAAGCAAATCACTGAGGTGAAGGCCCTCCTAGCTGTTAGATCTCTGTAGCTGAAAGGGCAGTATGCAGCAGTGGGGCAGCTGCTGGGGTAGAGCTTCTTTAGATCTTCAGCTGGTTTAATTGCTGAAGCAGTGTTTGAGTAAAGCCTATTGCCATGGTGGTTTGGAACATCACTTCCTTTTTCTTGTCTCCTTTTCCTGCAGGATTCTTCTGCAGTAAAGGCAGACTAGTTTAATTTAGATTTTTGAATACTCTTGTATTTTTTCTGTAATACGTAGTAGCTACAGTGAAGTTCTAGTATAATAAAAATAAATGCAATCCTCACAATAATATCTTGTCTTCTTTTTTTGGCAACAATGTTTTATTATAACAGAAACTATAAATGTACATTCTCATCCATGTAGTTGTAAATACCTTCATCTCCTACACATTTCAGTATTTGAAGGCTGTCTTCCCTAAACTGTTGTTTTCTACTAATAATTTTCTATTATCATGGTTGAGCCTTTCTACCAAGAAGCATACATGCATCATTCCTGAAAACCATCACAGTCCAGGATCAGAAAGGGCCTGTTATTTCATAGAAAATAACCTAAAATCTGGTAACTGAGCTTACTATCAATGAAGTTGCAGAATAACTTCTAGAGCAAAGCAGATTCAGGATCTCTTGGCCTTGCAACTACACCTGTGCTAAAAGATGAAACATGCCCGAGATGTTCTCCAGTGCTGTGGCCAGCCAGTGTCATTCCATCCAGGATATTGCAGTTGGCAGGTGTCTGTGCACTTTGTCTCATGTTAATGGTCCCTGGACTGCCTGAGCTCCAGAACTGCACTGAGAATCGTTTGGCACAGTGTTAACTGGCCCAGGGCGAATCATGCCAGGAACAGTTCTAACAATTTACTGGTGTAGGCAATCCAGTCTTAAAGCCCAGGAATGTATCCTGGCACTGCTGAATTTACTAGTGAAGACATAGCCTCTGGTGCCACATACTTTACATAAATAATTAATTAGTTCAGCAAGTTTAAGATCTCTGATTATATGGTGTTCCTTGTTGACAAAAAAAAAACCAACACAGTTAAGCTCTTGGAGGGGAGAGAGGCTTGTCTTGTTCAAAATTTGTGTGATTGCAATGTGCTTCAAAATTCATATTGGAGCCTTAAGCTCTTGCAGTTCTTTTCAAAACCAAAAAATGGTTATATGTGGACTAGCACACTGAGCATCCAAATAAAAAACTGATCTTTGACTTACAAATGACTGTTTTGCATGCTCTTCCTTCCCCTGCAGTGTGCACGCCAGTGGGGCTCTCACGGATGTTTACAGTAATGGGTCAGTTGCTGGTGAAGCCGACAGTAAGTGCTACACAGTTCTGTCCTCCTGTGCTACCTGTGAGAAGGTAGAATGGTGTTTGGGTACTTTCTTCTAGAATGCTTACACTTCTACAGAGCTCTTCAGTTCATCAGAGTTTCTATAACCATTATTTATGTACTTGTTTCACATTTTTCATATAGCACAAAAGCCTGGTTTTTTCCAAAGTTTTTCCTATAATAATACAGACTTCCTCTGATTTTTCAATTTATGTCAATGCTACTAGTATTATTTATTGCCAGTATCTTCTGCTGTGTTTTACCAGTGCCTGAAAAGTGTGGGCATATTCTGAATTCAGGAGAAAAGAATGCAAGAGCAAACAAAGTCTGGATAACAAGAAGGGTACCTGGGGGTACACATAGATGGGTGAAATGTGGTTAGTTGTCATCTTCAAGAGCTTATTGTATACAGATGCTCTTTGGTTCATGTTCTGAATGCTGTGAGGGAAGGGAGGAGTTTGTACCACGTACAAGTGCTCTAGGGACTTGGGTGTCACGTGTCCTAGTTTGTATTTACTGAAATTTGGGTTCACTTAGATCTTGCATTCCTTTTCATTAGTCATTTCAACCCTGGAAATACAAAGAAAATATGTACTACTTTTCTTATCTGTCAGCTTTAGTCTCAAAGCCCCGGATAGCTGAGGTAGACAGACTTCATTCATTTGGTTTAGCTTCCAATAGCAATGTGTATTTGCATGAAATACTGGCTTATGTGAAAATTTGCTTTTAATACATTTTTTCAAAATCTGTAGTTATTTTTGTTTAAATTGAGTGTGAAGGTTGATAAGATTTGAATGTAGGTCAGACATACTGTTCTGTCTCTTTAGATTGAAACTGAACATAAAAGCCTTAACTTGAAATAAAAACTTGACAGTAACTTTGCTTACAGTAAAGATACAGCTGTGTAACAGAATGGAATAATCTTCTGTGAAGTTCTTATTTGTGTCAGTATTATAAAATTGTAGACTGCATATTTAAAGTACAGCTTACTGGAGCAAAGTGAACCTGATTATGTAAGAGCAGTCAGGAAGACAAGTGTCTCTGATACTCAGTTCATGTTTCTGTTTCCGAATACAGATCCTAGAAGACCTAGATGAGCAGATGTATATCATCACTTTAGAGGAAGAAGCAATTCAGAGGAAGCTTAATGGTATGTATGTTATACCTGTAATGATAGTGCTTCAGATTAAGTATTTAGAGTAGAGTGGTTCTGGTGAGGAGTATTGGTCTCACTGTTGTGCAGTCTCCTCTCTCAAAACAGAACATTTCCATGTGTTAGCCTGTGACAAATGTTAAATGTGTTGTACATCTCCTCGCTGGGTTTTCCAAGATTGGCTCTTTGTGTGTGGTTTGCTTTGGTTTTGTTTTTAAATTGTTCATCAGCTCTCTAATGTGGGAATGTTCTGAGCCTGAGAGAGCAGCTGAGTCATTGTCCAGACCCACCACCCTTACTGCAAAATAGCTTGGATTGGTAAATGACTCTATTTCAGCCTTGTTTGAAGGACAATGAACAATTAGCAAGAGGCTTGACTTCCTGCAATATGAGCTTTTTTTTTTAATTTGGAGGATTTTTTGTGTTTCAGTTGATTGTTATTTAAAATCTTAGGTAGTAATCAATTAAAAATCAGAGCACTCCTTTATATTCTCAGAGTTACTTGGTAAATTTAATAATTTAAAAAAATGTATGAATAAGTAATGAAAATGAATAATTACAAGAATGTTTTTAGACTTACAGTATTTAATCTTACAATTTAGCATTTCTTAATAAGGTGTTTCTGTTATGAAGTATTTAAAAAACAGTATGAAGCTTTGGGTTAGAATAGAAAGGAGTGTTGCAACATGGCAGGCACCAATTGTGAAAAATGCATTGGTTCTATAAACCTGGAAAGCATGTTGTACAAATCTCCTGTCTTGCCTTTAACTGCATGGGTAAGCCATCCATCCACAATTTATACAATTACTGCAGTTTCGAAAATCAAGGAATGTTCATGTCATGACACATCCGTTGTTGTGCTCTTACTTATTTTAGCGTTAATGTTTTTAATTTCCTGCTTTTTCTCTCCTACTTCTCAGTCTTCTGTCATATATCTCAATCTTTTCTTCTCTGAGGTCTCATTAAGTCTCCTTACGAAGTTTCTTGGTCAGGGGAAGTACCTTTGATAGCAGAGATCATGGTGGTCATCTTTATTCCAGTGTTTAAAATTTGTGGAGTAGTGACTAATTTGTGGAGAAGTAGTGACTTCTTTGTGCTGAAATCAGCCATAATTTCAGTTTAAAAGTAGCATTCACCTTTTCAGTGTTGAAGGCTTAGGTGTTTATAGTGACATCTGTATGTATGTGCATTCACACACAGGCACACAAAAAGGTGCATGCAGCTTTGAAGCTGTGATGGGGTAATTATAATCATTCTGTGTGTTTGATGTTAGCTGGGAACTGTAAAATATTTGTAACTGAATATTTTATGTTGTCATGGTGATTCTGCTTGTGTACAACACAGAGAAATGACCCGATAGTTATTCAGGAATCTATTGGAAGCAGTGCAGAGAGGGGTCTGCTGCTGAGATGGGGAATGTGATTGTTCAGGTGCTGCTTGGCTGCTCTTTTTCTTGCAGAAATCTCTCAACAGTTGCTTATGTTTCAGTTTAATATCACTCGTGGGGTTGACCTAGGCTGTTTGTAAGTGTCTACTAACTGGATATGGATTTAGGATGTGTGCAGGGGGCGCCCCTAATCACCAGCCAAGAGACTGGATTCTCTTTCAGTACATGGCTTGGTATGAAAAGTGGAGCTGCAGCCCACCCATATTCCATGGAGCACTCAACCAGCCTGCTCTTGAGCAGTGAAAGACATGGGGCTTAAATGTCCTGAGACAGGAGAGGAATTGAATTCCCTCTGTTTCCAATGCTGAGGGAATGGCATTGACACCCCCATCTAAAGGAATGCTTGAAAACCCCTAGTTTGGTGTACAGAGAAAATCAATGGACTTAAGCTGACAAGTAAATGGAAATCTAAACTTGCATAGTTGCACTACACGCTGTGGTTGGGGCAAGATGTTGTATGTGCAAGAAGATACTCTGCAGGATTTTTGTGAGTGGTTACTTGAGTACTTTAAGCGTGGTTCTCAATATGACAAGCATGGAAAGCTTCATCTTCTCTTCCAGAAGTCTTTCTAATACATACAAATTATGCCAGAAAAATAGACATCTGTATTGCCAGAACTAAGAAGGGTCATGCTTGCCATGTTTATTGCATTTTAAAAAATGTGTATAAATGGGGGTGGTGCTAATTACATCAGTAAATGTGCTGTGATGTTAGAGGCCTCAATCTGTGTTTTAGCACACAGATTGTGTCTCTTTGTTGCTGTGTCACAGCAGATACATTCACCTACACACTTCCTCTGCCATGGACATTGCAACTCCTCCACAGTGTTGGTGATGGAAATCCATGTGCTTAAGTAGCCCTGCTGGGCAGGTTTGCAGGAAGGTGCTCTGAAATACATTCTTCATTTATATGTATAACTAAAGAGTAGAATTTTTATTAAAATGAAGAAAACCAGAGCAGAGGCTTAAGTGATACTTGATGATTGTAAAGCTCTTCATGTTTGAAAATAAATCTATCTGTGAAACTGTAGATCTTCTTGGTGGGAACTAATTTTCTTCCTCCTCAGGTGTCTGCAGTGTCTAACTGAAAATCGGAGTAGGAGGGAGGGAAAAGTTTGATTATGTTATCTACCCTAGTATTTTTATCTATTGAAGAGATACTGGGCTTTGGGAAAATGTTTGTTTCCAGTGTATTATATTTCAGTACCCACATCACTCCTACAGTTGAAGAATAAAGCTGGGACTTTTTTATATTAAAAGAAAAAAGTTGCCTTCAGCTATTAGTTTTCCTGAATCCAAAGAGACGGGTGGGGTAGGATCAAAAATACTTACTTGATCAAAGTTATTGGCTCTGAAGGTATCCTTACCTATGTAAGAAAGATGAAAGGTGTTGTTTTTATTGCACACTAGTAACAGTGTAATTTTGAACTAATTGGTGGTGAACTGCCAATCACCTTGGGGGAATGCAAATAGATACTCTTACAATTTCCTTTGAGGTACTGAAATCTTATGTCGGGGCTGGAAGAAAAACAGAATAATACCGTTAAATTGACCTTAAATGAGCTGCTTTGTGGCTTTCTTGGAGAATCCCTTCTAACTTTTCATTGCTAGTCCAAACAAGTCTTGTCTACCAATTTGATTTATTGGCTAGACAGCGCTGACATTGAACTTTGTGAGTGTTTGAAATAAAGCTAATGTTAGAGAGCTTTTAAGAATTTAGCTGCATCCTTTTCAAATACTCTTTTGACTGATCTGAAACTTTGCCTCTCTCATAAAATATCCTTTTGTATAGCAACCTGTTGTTTGCAACTGTTTTTAAGGAGGAACTACAGCAGCACTTAGATATGATGCAGAATTTCTACTGACCCCTCTCTTAGGGACCTACTGTGATGACGCTGATTTGTTGGATAGACTCCCAAGAAATCAGTGCTTTGAGCTCTGGATTTTTATACTGAGGGAAGAAAACAACATATATATGTTGAATTGAGCTTTTCCTCAGAGACCCCTAAATCAGTTACAGAGAAGAAGGAAATGTCAGATGCTGACTTGAGTTTTCCTTCTTGTTCAACTGCTTCCATGAAAGTTCTTTTCCCACTGAGCTCTATAGCTATCCTTTTTCCCACCTCACAGTAATTAGTCATTGCATAAAACAGATGTTTTAGGCTTTTTTGGGGGGGAAATGTATCATCACAAAAGCTTATTTTTGTAGTGCTAATTAGCTTGGGTTTTTTTTAAAGACTTTCTGAAAACCTGGGTATTATGATTAGTGTTTTAAAAAACACTGAGAAATTAAACTGACATTTCTATTTTAGGCACTTCAAATGATAAGATGTTATAATGGAACACTGTCTATAGGTCTTACTGGGTAGTCCTGAGATTAGAGGTATTTATATATTTGAAGCCCTGTAAATATTACCCCATACTCATTATGTCACTGATATCCAAGATAAATGTTTAGACATAGCACAGAAGTTGTATGTGTTATATGCAAAAATGTGTGCGAAAGAAACATTCGGTTAATTCAATTAAACATTTAAAATTTTAAACAGTTGGATGTTTCATTGATGATTTGACTGCATTGAACAAATCAGTATTTAATAGTCTGCAATAAAAAGTCACCTTTATTCTTGTATTGAGAATACTGGATGGATGAGCAGACAACAGAAAATAAGGAAATAATGAGACTGGACTATAAAGTAGTGTTGCTGTGCCAGGAGCCTAAGTATTGTTTAGATTTTGTAGCAAGTGGTCACGATATGAGATAAAAGCCTGGACAAGAATATTAATCTCATATAAATGTATTAGAGAGTGTTTAAAAAAGTACGTGGAGCATGGTGCTCCTACAGGTTAGCCCGCAGCCAAAGGTGGGGCTGAGAGTAGGGAATGGCCAACAGGTGAAGGGTGTGAATGTGAATCAGCAAAACAATAACAGAGAGGACTTTGGGTTTAAGGCTTTGAGCTGTCACTGCCACGGTGTGTTATTGCAGAGTGAAATTGACCTGGAATAGACAGGGAAAATATGAGCCCTTAACTTATTTTCAGGCGAGATTGCCCCACTTTCATCCCTTTTCTTTCTGAACAAAGGTGAGCAGAGAGTGTTTTTAACTTATTCCAGGCAGAATATTTCCAGGTTGTAATTGCAGAGAGTGAATACTAAAGCAGAAGTAATGGGATGGGAGCTGAAACAGCAGATCTGTAGTCAGCACTGCAGAGCTGTGTCAGTGCCTGAGCACTGTGTAGGGTTTGTAGAGGAACTGGCATCAAGGAGGAAAGTATACTTGCACTGGGAAAGAGGAGTGGTTGGAAGAGAATGGAAGATTGGAGAGAAAAAGGATGGAGAGAAAAAATGGGCTGGGTTTCCTCAAGGCTGTGTAGGGATAGGAAGAAAAGTTGCTGGGCAACTTTTAGGCAGAAAATCAGTAGGAAGAAAGGAGTTACTATTATGGCTGTCAGGGTTCAGCTGGTGTAGAGGAGAAAGTATGAGGAGTTGCACAACACTGACATGTGTATGTTGTAAGCTAGAAAGGAAAATGGAAGAGGATGGTCTCATGGGTAGTTGTGGGAATATCTGATTGTGGCATGGAGGGACGGAGCAGGCAAACTGGTATGAGCAGATGATCCATCAGCAAGCAGGGCAGCAGTATGGAAACTGAGCTTGCTGAGGAAAGGGAGGGAGGGGTAGAAGCTGAATCTGGAGCTCTGCCCAGTTTGGAGGCAAAGGTCCGCTTTGCCTTTGAGTTGCTAAATAATAACGCTCCTGAAGGGCATCCAGGGATTCTTTACATCTTGGTGCAAGAATCATATAGGGATACAAGAATCAGGCATTTGAGACATTCTGTCTGTCACACTATGGTCATAGGACTTGTGTAAAGGCATCAGCAAAACAGGCTAGGATCACAGAAGGTGACACTGAAACCTCTGTGCTGAGCTCTTCTGGGTAGATGCTTCTGGTTTTGAAAACTGTTTAAACAGTCTCAAAGAAACACCTGAAGTTTAAAGTCACAAGTGCTAATGTGATGCTTCCTAAATCTGAGCTGTCACTGTGTGCCTTACAGTACTATAGTCAGTCACATCCAAAAGAAAAATCATGTCTTCTGTTTTAAAAGGTGTGTCTTCCACAGTGGAATATCAGACGGTAGAGTTGGAACGTGAGCTTGAAAAAGTGAAAAGCAAGAAAACAAATCTAGGTAATGAACTTTCTAGTGTTTCATGTAGATTGTAGTTTACTAAATGACCTTAAAGGTGCTGTGTTTACTTTGGAGCAGTTGCTTGATTGAGTCCAGTTTGTTCTTAACCAAATTTGTACATTTGCAAATACATTACATGGAATCATTGCACCCCTCCAACAAAAAAATTCAGGTAGGGAGTCGGATTTGGATCTTATTTTTAACAGTATTTTAGAGAAATTTTAACACTTCACTTCTTTGCATGGAGCTTTTAATGTATGATATGCTTATGAATATTTGGGCATTACTTTCCTTTTTGTGTTTGAATTATTCCTATAAAATTCAAATTGTGGGTTTTTTGGTTTTTTTTTTTCTGAAAACATCATCTGCTAATGATGTCCAGTGAAGTTAGTTTTGTCTTTCTTACCTTACGAGAGGAAAATACTATTTAAATATCTGAAATGCTGTTATGCCCCTTTAGGTCATGCTAAAATTTACATGTAAACAATGTACTTTTAAATTCAGCAGATTTTAAACTTTGTGGAACTGCTGTGTGCTAGGGGAAGAAAAAAGTTATGGTGAAACATGCCTCTAAGAAATATCTACTTGTCTCTGTCTCCTCAGCCTTTCTCTAGAGAGGTTTCATGTTTTCGCCACTGCTTTGTACAGCTCTACAGAGTGGATGTTCTTATGAGCTGGTTGATAGTTGTTCCAGATACCGTTGTTACTTATATTTATAGTGAGCTTATAGATAGCTGAATGATTCTTACTTGTTTTATTCTAAGGTGATTTTTGGTATTAAGCTTCTGTTTTTTCTCTTCTGAACAGAACGGAGGAAAAAAGCTTCTGCTTGGGAAAGGAATTTAGTCTATCCAGCTGTCATGATATTGCTACTGACTGAGACAGTAAGAATTTTCTTTTTTTTTCCCCCAGCAAAAAGTATGAAGAGTTCTTCGGTCATTTGAGGGAATAGTTTTAAATTTTTTGAGGGATGTGTGTTTAAGCAACAATCTTGATATTCTTTTCTTGACCATTTAAAAAAAACTTGATGTTTTGGAGTCTGGTGAGCATAAATGAGTAGTTTTTAAAAATGTGGAATACCTTTCAATAACAAGACTGTTTCTACTTTTTTATAGTCCATTTCAGTTCTCTTAGTCGCTCTCAACATTCTTTACCTGTTGGTTGACGAGACTGCAATGCCAAAGGGATCAGGGGTAAAGTAAATTTCTCTTACGATTTTTAACTTTAGTAAAGCTTTGGGGGCCTTGCAGAAGTGCAAGCGTGAACTTTTGCTTTAATAACGTGGAAATTAATGAGCCTTGACCTTGACTTTGCTTCTAGCTTCATTCCTGTGCCCACACAAACGTTTATTACATGTCATGTTGTAGTGAGTTCTTACTAAAATAGTGCAGAAGCTTTATGTAGATACAGTGATGCAGTAAAGCAGATCAGTAAGCTGGAGTTTGCAGTTCTGTCTTAGCAATACATTTCACTGCAGTTGGAAAGCTGCTGATGCCATTGCATGGGGTGGGAGGACTTTGAGGGTAGGACATCCGAACGCCCCTGAAACACTGAATTGAGAAAAGGCTGTATTTCATGTAAGATGTTACATGTTTTGTTCTTGGTAGAAGGTAACTTTGTGAACTGTTGCATGTATCTTAGTTAATTATGCAAAGTATCTTTTTCCTTGTAGGGGCCTGGAATAGGAAACGCCTCCTTATCCACCTTTGGCTTTGTGGGAGCAGCACTTGAAATCATTTTGATTTTGTATCCTTTCTGTAAGAATTCTGTCTGTTAACAAGTATTCTGTCCAGTTTTCTGGGACACTGGTAATACACTAAGGCACTTGCCTGGAAAGAAGAAAGAGATAAGTTAGTCCTTCTCAAACACTCAAAGTGTTTTTGTTTCTTTTTTCTTTAGTTCTCAAGACTTTTAGGAGGCTGCTGAGAACTTGAATGAAACTTGCATTCCTTGGAGGTTCCTTTTTCCTTGATTCTCACAGCTATCTTATGGTATCTTCTGTCGTCGGCTTCTACAGTCTTCGTTTTTTTGAGAATTTCACTCCCAGGAAGGACGACACAACTATGACAAAGGTAAGGTGCAGTCTGGGATGGGGATGGCCCCCTCCTGTCTTTCTTGCCACCCAAGACAAACTGACTCTCTTAGTAATTGCCCTGAATGGCTCATTTGCAGTGATCAGTATTTGTTTGTAAGCTGCGTAAACACAAACTGGAAGATTTTCAAAATGCTGAATGAGTGGGAAAAAGGATGTGCTCTGTTTAGTTTGGATGGCATCCATTCACTTGTAAAAAGCCAGGAATGGCAGAGCTTGTTAACTGGCTATAGAAAAGCAAGTGAAAGAACTTTCTTCAAAGGAAACTTATTGCTAATGAGTAACTTTGATTGTGTTAACTGTACTTCAGGGAGCTTGTTTGAGATCTGAACAACGTGGTTGCTGGAAGTAATACAGACAAAGTAATTCAAATTTGAATAATGAAACTAAGACTGAGGAGGGCTATTCAGCAGCATTTTGCAATCTGAAGCTAATTTGACCTTCTACAATTTAGCACTGGCTTTAGAATAACCAATGCCGTTACCTAATTCAGAGGAACATGCTTAGGTTTTTGGCAAAATATTCCCACAGCTGACAAGGGGAAGTGATCAGTAACCAAGGAACAGATGTTGAATTTAATTATTTTTTCAGTATGTTTCATTGTTTTTTTGTTGTGTGTTTTTTTTTTTTTTAAGTAATGGATTAAGATATTTTTACTACAAATTGTTGGAAGTGAGAAAGTGGGTATGCACACAGAATGATTAGAGTAATAAGTAGTAGAGAGTTGGAATGTTCTTAATATTTCCTGTTGATTATTTACAGTACACCAGGAATAGTGCAGAAATAGTGGATGTACAAATGTCTACCTACTTTCAAGTTTTCTTTTTTTTTCTCTTTTGGCTTCTGATAGAACCAGACCTGAAGAAAATGATCCTGTTTGAAAGAAAGTTTCAATTACTCTTTTTAAAGGCTTTAGAAGAACAAGAGTAAAATCTAACAGCTGTGAATTTTTTCATACTATTTAAAGTAGGCAACAGGCATTGAATTGAAAGGAAGCTCTTTGTTGTAAATTTTTAAATAATGCTAATCCTGCGAGCAGTTACATCCAAGGCTTAAGTTGATGTATCAGTCATCTATTCTAAGCCCATGGAATTGTTCTTTTATGAAACATTCACAGGAAGTAAGTAAACAGTTGATGCTTTGCGCATGGTAGTTTTGAATTATTTTGAATCTGAGCATACATAACACTTGGATTAAAAGCACATGAATACATATTTGATTTTTTTCTTGGATCATCTTGGTCTTGTTTAACACCATGTGGAGAGAAGTGACAGAAGTCAGCAAGACTAACAATATGTTACTGTAAATTGCTTTAGGTTCAATTTGAAGAATGTGCCTTTTAAGAATTCTTTTTTTCATCTTGACTACTGTTTTCCTTTGTGTTCCCTTCAGCAATCCCATTTATCATTTAAATGCTGTTTGTCATTTTCAAACAGATAATTGGAAACTGTGTCTCAATCTTGGTGCTGAGCTCTGCTTTGCCAGTGATGTCAAGGACACTGGGTAAGTGAAATGGAAGTAATATCATAGTAAAGGATGCTTAATTGAATTAAAAAAAAAATACAAGAAAAAAGAAGAACCTGTAGCTGTATTTTCCATAGTATGAATTTAATTTGCCATCACTTTCAGTGGAAAGAGCATGCGTCCATGGCCTTCATTTCTACACCAACATGAGCTGTTGAACGTGCATCTATGTACATGAACTGCAGAACATGCTTTCTAAAAAGAAAAAGATGCTAAGCATTTTTTAGAGAATATATTATTTTAAGAAAGTCAGATTTGAAACTTCTTAAAACAGGATACTGTGGCATGAAAAGATAGGAAAACTGGTTGTCCAGAACAGTATGAAATAGTTTCTTGGTCACTGTGAAATTAATGCTTAGTTCCTGTGAAAAATTTGGGATTTGGTGTCTGAAATTTGAGGTAACACTGAGTGCGAAAGTTAATGACTCTTCATTTATTAAGTTTTTTAATCAGCGGTGATACCAGGCTACTTTCATATTCCCTACAGTAATATGTTTGTATTTTTTGTTACTTCATTTTTCAAGTTTAACCATTTGGAGTCTACCATAGCTGAACTGAAGAACTTCTGATTTTAATGCTAAGGACTGACAGTAGCAATTGAAGTAGTTAAGCTGTTTTAACCAGTTGGAAAGTCGTGTTGTATCTTCACTTAATTTAGGTAATCTTCAGCTTGAATTCTTGAAGTTAAATTGCAAGGCTATTACATGTTTAAGTAGTGCATAATCCTTGTAGCTAATGTGAATTTCATTGGGAACATTAAATAGAACAAAACAAAAATCTTCACCTCAGGCTGTACAAGTCTTAAGTACAAGCTTAGAAGTTTGAGCTCAGGCCCACAGACCAGCAGTGTGTGCTCAGAAGTTCTACAGCTTGTTTTCTTTTCAGTGAGAATACTCTTGAATCAAGAGTAGTTCATGTTTTGCAGTGAATTATACTGTATATTCTCATGCTATGTATATCTACAGATGAGGCGTTTTAATAAACTATAAATCATTTCTATAGCAAATGAAAAACCCTCTGTAATGCATTTTGGAGTGTGGAATCTTAAAATAGTCATTCTAGAACTTAAAAAAAATCTGTATTAAAACTTCATGAAAATGCAAAGAAGTAATTCACATATTTAAAGAAGTGCAGTTTTAAAATATAATCAGTATGATAAAGGTCTAAGAAGTAAAATGGTTCTAGCATGTGGAGCCAGATGTTACATTGAAAAATCGTAACATAAGTTTGTGTCCACTAAGTTACTGCATTCAAGACTTGTTTAAAAGAAAATAAAATTAATTGTTAATGATCCATGAGATTAACAGTTGATAATAACCAGATTCTGTGGCAGTCAGTGTACATGCTGGGCCCATTGTTGTCTCATAGGAAACAGATTAATGGTAAAACTCACTTAAAAACCAGACTAACAAGTGAAATTCCTGAATAGTTTGCCATAGAGATAAATAAAAGAAGAAAAAAGATAGAACAATTAACACACAGCTAACAAATGCACAGTCACAGCTGTCCAAACAGGATTAATAGAGTGTATTAGAGTACAGTGAGTCATGTGGTGCTTTGCAGAAATATCAATGTGTGTTGCACTACATGCCACTGCCCTGTGGCACTGAATAGATGAAAAGAAATAAATATGTTAAGCAGATTCATAGTCTTTTCACTTTATTAAAAAAGCGAGTTTCTAGACTATACAGAAAAGACTAGACTTTATCCTTATGGGAAAGGTGAAAAAGCAAAAGTTATCTAAGGCATGTACTGCCCTTTTTCAACTTTTAAAAATGGAAATGGAGTTTCTTACATGTTTCATAGCATTCTAATTAGGTATGTAGGTGGTGGATGTGTCTAATCTGTCATTCTTCTACAACTCCAGGAAAGTTTTTGACTAAAACAAATTATTGTACTTAAATAAGTTAGCTCATATTCTCCCAGAACTTTTCAGCCTTTTAGTAGCCCTTCAAAAATGTTTCCCACCAGCACCATATTGCTAATCACAGAGAAACAAATTGGGAACGAGGCACTTAATAGTCAAGAATGCAAAACAAAGAATTGCAGAGAAAATTGAACTTTCTAGCATACAGAAGTTTTCGTAGAATTCTATACTTGAGTATTATGTGCAAGTAAATAGGGATTTAAAATTTGTGTGTGCTGTCCAAAATCTATTTGTTTTTAACCTGAAGAATTCTTTGATAGTTTATTTGGTAAAATTTCATCAGCTTTTGTGTATATATATTTGTGCCACTAGATAAGCAAGTTTTTGTTCAATTACTGAAGAGTTACTAAAATTCTTGGTTTTTTTCTCTGTGGGCTGAGTAGATACTGCTTCTGTAAGAAAGTCATCAAAACCTTTTTAACCTTTTTCTCCCATGAGTTTACAGACTGTTACTGTGTCAGGTCTTTTCTGATGAGCAGTGACTTTTTCTGTTTGTAAGAAGAAATTGAATGTAATTTATGTACAATAATTTTCCCACCTACTCTAACAGAAGTGTCAGGGTTCATTTCTGTTTGTCCTTGTAACATGGCTCTGTGGCTCTTGTTCTTCTGGACCTCTGTGTGTCAAGGAATGTTATTCCTTTTCCAGAGAATTCCAGTGCTCTGCGTGTTTTGTTCCTTTTCCTTTAAAGATCTGGAAGCCTCTGCATTCAAACCTGACTTTCTTAATTTTCATATGACCCTGTAGTCTGACTAAAACACTGCTGCTTTGGAAATGTTAAGGACACTTTTTGCGTTCAAATGGGAAAGCAGCTCTGTGTTTATTGTCCTTCACCTCTTTCCCAGCTGGTTTCTTCTTTCTGTGCTAAGACCTCCTGTGCTTTTTCAGTATTTCTCACTGCCTCTTTTTCTATTTTGATCAGTGATTGTTTTGTTTCATTCTTTGA
The DNA here is from genome assembly GCA_013398055.1 of Ifrita kowaldi. Classification (NCBI taxonomy): domain Eukaryota; kingdom Metazoa; phylum Chordata; class Aves; order Passeriformes; family Cinclosomatidae; genus Ifrita; species Ifrita kowaldi. Next base: position 592,712 of record VZRS01009924.1, on the reverse strand, counting down.
AACGTCTTCTTTTCATTTCAGTGTGTTTTCCTTAGGTACCAAATTCAGTAATGTTTTAATTTAAATGACTGTACAAGTGTGTGTATCTTTTAACATTGTGATAGCTGCCTTGCCAAGTCTTGGGTATCCAGGTACAGTGAGATTCCTAAGTGTCAGGTTTACCCTTGGAAGAAATGTAACTGACCCTTAATTCTGTCTCTTCATTTATTATCACTTGAGAAGTCAGTTTTTAAAAGCCCCAAAACACTTTCAAAATACGATGATAGAAAATCAGGAGCTTTTAGGAGTTTCAGAGCCAGGGCTATTTTGTGACTGCCTTGTTTGCTGCTGCCATTTTAGTTCTGGGACAGGGTCAGCCTCCTTCTTTAGCACTGTTGTGAGGGCACGCTTCACTCTGACATTGTCTGTGGCAGAGGTTTTTTGGGAATAAACAGCTTTTGAATCCTGGACAATGGTCATGTGGCTGTCATCTCAATGTTCTGCCATGTATTCAGTGCAATGCTCCGTGACACCTGACAAAGGAACAATCTGTGGTTCTTCCTCTTCTGCCTTCTGGGATGGGCCCTACACCTTGTAGACGTTTCCGTGTTTCAGAAAAATGTTCCCTTAATTAGTTATTGACAGGCCTTTGATCAGCACAAAGCCTGAGTGCAGGGTTGGAGGTGCAATGTGAAGAAGACCTGTCAGCACCATCTTTCAGCCTAACTCTTTTCCTTCTGTGCAAATGCTCCATGGCTGTAGTGGTGGGCAGATTCAGGAGAAAAACTGCAGTTGGAAAGATGTCCTTAAAGTTTGGTTTCAAAAGCAGTGCTCTGGAAGAAGACTTAAAAGGCTTAGTGTTTACCATAAGGTGTTGTGGCTCTCATAGAAAGGCTGTTTGCTACCTGTACTTTTTTAATAAAAAAAGCTCATGGTGCTTTTAATTCTTTTCTGGAATCATTAAGGATTTCATAGAAGCTGAGATTTTAAGCAATTTTCATACTAAAGCTGATTTTTTCCTAGTTACATTTACTGAAATTATAAAGAGTTCTTATCTAGAATAGACAATTCATTTCAACTCCCATTATTCAAGCATTTTACTATGACATTTAAAAAACATTTTGGTAAAGGTGTCTTAGAGTTTTACAGTGAGCAACAAAGTAGAACATGACCTCAAGAACATTGTCTTGTGTGTTTAACCATGTGTCTTTTGGTGTGTTGTCTGTAAGAATTTTGCATCCAAATGTAATAGAATGAAATTTTTGTGTTTCTTAAAAAATTGTTGTGAATATTTCGATCTAAATCTTGCATGCAATTTAACAGGAATCACCAGATTTGATCTGCTTGGAGACTTTGGAAGGTTCAACTGGCTGGGGAACTTCTATATTGTGTTATCTTACAACTTGCTCTTTGCTATCATGACCACATTGTGTCTGGTCAGAAAGTTCACTTCTGCTGTGCGAGAAGAGCTCCTGAAGGCATTAGGTAACACAGCCCTGAAAATTCACTGTGTGTGTGAACATTCCCTTTCTCCACCATTGACACTTTGATGTGCTACTGGTGAAGTTCTGTCACAGCTCACAGAATACTTTTTCTTTGGTGGAAATTTCACTAAGTTAAGGTGTGAGGATGAATAACATTGTGTTGTTTTTTGAAGAGTCCAGAGCTAATGTACAATGTTGATTTTAATGATATGCCTGTGGTACCTATTGATCTGCAGTTGGATTTGCAGTCTTTGGAGAGCACAGAAACATTCTCATTGCTATGAGCAGTTATTCCAGATTAAAACTTCAGCTTCTGTATGGGTTGGCTTTTTTCTTTTTTGTTTAAAGCAACTTATTAGTTTCCTAAAAATGGCTTGCAGAGATCTTAACTGCTTTGTTGTCATGCTTATTTTTGAGCATCTATTCAGAAAATTTTTGTACAGAATGTACAGAACCTTAGTAACTGGTTGAGTAAAATCTGTACCTGATACAATCAAAAATTTGATCAAATTTTGCATTGATATTTCTTGACTATAGAAGAAAGGATTGAAACACGTTTGATACTAAGAGGATAAAATGTTGGGGTTTTTTTTTATTGTTGTTCCCTCATTTTATCTTTACTAATTAAGAAAGCTCCTGTCTCTTTAGATCCCCAGAGTAGTATTTGCTTAAATTCAGAGGACTAATGCTGAAACTTTAGTGTTTCTTTGTAACTGAGGATTCAGTTTGCATCATCTAGAAGTTATTCATGTTAGTTTTCACTGCTTTCAGAGTTGTGATGCTGAAACAAAATCCAATCACTTCCCAGAGTGCACCTCTGCTAGAGGGAAATTAGGTTAAAGTTATTGTAAAATAGTTAGAAATACAATGTTGAATAAAGAATTATATATGTTGAGGGCAGATTAACAAATTTCAAAATGCAGGCATAGTAGGGTAATGGTCACTGGGTTTGACACAAGTAGGGAGTTACAAACCCTGTAATGTGCAGGTTCCTGACACAACTGAGTTTGTTTTCAGTGCTGTCCATAACAAAAGGTGTCTGTTAAAAACTGTCCCATGGAATTCAAAGAATGAGAACCAAAATTAGCCTACGACCAAAAAATTCACATATTATAACTACAAATAAGACAATATTAAGGATATTTTAGTTTTTTGGTAGTGCAGTAAATTTTGGAATTCCAGTTCCAACAATGCAAGAACTGTAATTTTGTACATCATGGCACTTCAGTAAAACATTCAGTGTAGTCTACACTGAATGAATAAGAAACTCTTTCCAGTTTTGATCCTTAGAGACTTGATAGGAGACTACAGAGAGGAACTGCAGCAAGCAAGGAAGGACTGACATCATGCCTCTTTTGAATAAAATATAGCTGAATTTGCCATCGTTCCTCATCTCACACCACCCCCCCCAAAACAACAACAAAAAGAGTAATTTAACTGCTTACCTGGGACAGGATGTGAGGAATTAGCACTCACAATAGAGAATTGTGCAATAAGAACAAATGGCTGGAAACAGAGATAAATCAGTAGTAGTATAGTCCTAAAAATGTAATTAGACATATAAATAGTTTAGAGAAGTGATCTGGTCGTCACCAATGACATTAAGATCAGCAATGGTTGATTTACAAGAAGATGCTATAATTTAAAAGAAATATTCTAGGTAATTACTTAGGTCTTTGTAGACGACAGGGTAAATTATTGGAAGTCTTTCTTGGTTCTTAACATCTGAGTCTGTGATTTAAGCAATGGGAAATTAGCATTCTCTGGCTTCCGTCCTTGTCCACTGTAATGGGCTTTTCTCACTTAAATAACACTGAGGGAATTTCCCAGAAGCAATTCTTACAGGAGTTAGAACATCAGTTCTGGTTTTCAGCAAATGTGAAGTCGACAATCCCAAAGTAGAATTTGGATTGTCTGTGTTCTTTTGAATACCTGTGTGCATGAAACAAGGGGGAATCTTAGTTTTTTCTTATTCTGTAATGTTTTGCAGGATTAGGTAAACTTCATCTATCAAACAATCCAAGGGACTCGGAGACAAAGCCTTCTGCAAATGGCCATCAGAAAACACTGTGATAACAATCACCTGCAGTCAACAGAGCTGAAAACATCAACCTCATGGCATTCCTGTCATCTCATCAGCATTTTTATATTGCTTTTAGTTATTAGTTTGGGTCAAGCCTTGTCTCATTTTGATGCTGTGTGCTTCTGAGGAAGTTATGTGTGTCAGATTCTTCTCTTTCCAGTGAACTTTTGGTCTGCTTGTTTATTTCCCAGTAAGTTAATGCAGGAGGTGCCTTGAAGACTGGAAGCTGAAGAGAATAATGCATTCCTTTTTACTTGTTGAAAGTCTCACATCTTTATTTTTAAACTTGCTACCATTTGAATGCACAGTACCTCCTGTGTTATACAAACACAGCTATGAAGAATAACTTTGGGACTTGATTTAAAAAAAAAAATAGAAGAAAACATACACTTGAAGGCCAATGTGACCCTTACTGGAAATGTAAAGTACCTGGAGTAGGTACACAGAAGATAAACAGTTCTACTGAGAGTGAGCTAAAAATGACAGTAGAGATCGCAGTTCCCTCAGTGCTGGATGCAGTAGGCTGTGTCACAGAGCTGTCTGGGAAGGCAGTGTTTTCAGCTCTGTCCTTAGCTCTAAATGCCAGGTTGCTTTACTGGTGGTCAAACAACGTGTTATGGAAGTCCAAGATGAAGATTAACTTCAGTGTTAAATCTGAGCCTAGTATGCTTTGTAAAAAGCTGCGTAGACCCCCTGTCACAGCTCTTACAGTTCTGTGAGCTGTTGTGCCGTGGAGGTCCCTTATCCTACCCAGTACCCCCTGAGAAATTCTTGATGAACTACTGTGGGTAAGCAGTACCTGGAATCAATGCAAGGAGCACAGGCCTAGGAGGCTGCAGTTGCAGTTTTCTACAATCTTTAATTTGAAGTAAATTTCTCTGAATTTGTACTTCAGTTACCAGGATTTCTGTTCAGTGGCATAATCCAGTTATCTGTCACTAGCCTGTTTTTTAATGTACACATGAACATGTATATAGGCCTATATGTATAGATATCGTAAATTAAATTCTAAGGTTATGGAGATGATGTAGGTGGTTTGGGAAGTAAAACTTGTGTGTTCAGTCTTGGTAGTTTGAGTTTCTGCAGTGTTACAGTTTAACTGTTCAGAGGCCTTAGATTCAGGATGGCATCAGTGGGTGGTAATGTCCTTTCTTGTAGCATTTCCTGCAGCCTTAGGAGTCCTTTCAGCAGTTTATAGTAAAGAAAAATACCAAGTAAGTATTCAAAATCCGGTTGCACTTTTGTACTGCTTGGTCACAAGTAATCTTCAAACAGACTGGAATGGGGACACCTTCAGTGAGTGCCCATCATGTAGGGAGCCAGAAAATGTTCCTGTTTATTTCCCATTTGTGTAAAACAAGTCTGCCTGTCTGTAGTTTGAGGTCTTATATTAGTTGGTGACAACTTGCTCTCCGGTGGGGTTCCAAAATAAGGTAAACCTTGTGTCAAAATCTCTTTGGTTGTTCTCCTGAGATGACTGCTCTGGGCTGTAGACCTTATTGCTGTGTGCGTGAATGTCTGCTTGTTTTTTTTTCCCCTAAAGTGCTTTAAAAATCAAGCTCCAGTACACATGAGGATTTACCTTTTTGCAGCTGCCTTTTCTGACTTAAACTGGGGCATAATGTAAATATTTCTGTAGTAAATATGATGCTAGAGAGTTACTTTTTGTGTGTGTGTGTGATTAGTATAAATTCAAGGTTTATTGAACTGACTATTGATGTTGTATCAAGTCTTGGAAGAAAAAGTAAAATTGCTTGATTTCACTAAGATTTACAAGCTTTTTTTTCTCTTGTTTAATGCTGACACTTTAGTGAGAAATCTTTATGTGAGTCAAAGTTCTGCAACCAATAACAGGGAGCTATAATTAAAAGTTGTTCTAAAATGAACTTATATTTAAAATATTGGGAGATATATTATTAGGGGCATCATTCAGGTATTCTCAGAGCTTGTAGCCTTATATATTGACATTGTAGTTAAAAACTGGTGAAATGTGTCCACTTTTTCATGCAAGTCATTGTATGACCAAAATTGTCCTCATGTCTTAATGAGACTGGTGAATTGTGGTGTGTGAGGCCAGTTAGCTTTATAGAAATATTTCTATTACAATGCTAAGACAGTTAGTAGATGCTGAAGAAATTAATATTAGGAATAAACCTAGGAGTGTGAACCAGCATAGGTCTTGCCCTTCATGCCTTTGGGGAGATGTTTGTCCTGGCATTAGTGACCCAAGAACACAGAAGAAGGTGGATTGTAACGTGTGTGTGGCTTCTGCAAGTAGGTTGGGCAATTACTTCAACTGAGCAGGGACAGTTCCTGCCAAGAAGCCCCCAAGCTTCAGGCAAGGCTTTAAATCTCTTTTTCAAAACAAATGTTACAGCCTTGACTGTCCCCACCCCTTCTGCTGGATTCTGCAGGCAGATGTATGGGTTAAGGTTTAAGATGTATGGGATGTAGGGAAGACTTTACACTGGACTCTGTGGGATGGTTGAGGTGCTGTGTGGTTTCCAAGGTGGGTGAGAAATTCAGAACTACCCTGTGCAACTACTGACAGTGTTTTGTTTTGAATTCAACTGCTGATATTGTGACACTGTCCACATTAAAATATGCCTTTGGCCTTGAAAATGACATGCTTATGCAAAGCTTTGTTACTGCATGCAAGATACAGGTCACTGTATACTTTTCACAGAAGCATATGGTCACTTAAGTATGAGCAACTGGTAATTCATTAATGGATATTGACAATACATTCCTAGTATTTTGACTCATGTAGAGTCAGGTGGTCTATACCTTCAAGGTATATACAGCTGATCTTAGTAACATTAACATCTGCCTCACTTCTTACGAGGCAAAAAGCACATCAATGCTTCCATCTTCAACTAGATACCACACAAGACCAAAAAATAGATGTAAACTGAGTGTTTTAAGTTAGCCGTTTTTTGGCTTTTTTCCATGTTGGTAGCACAATATTAAATGCAATGGCAGAACTGTAATATTTGTGGGGTTTCTAAGCATAAAGCACATATGCTTATCACTTTAAGCTAAAATATTATAGTATTGGTTACTGTACAAGTAACAGTTTTGCATTTATATGAAGCTTTGTTTATTGTCTGTAATGTGATGTTTATCTTTGGCCCTGTTCCTCTGATACCTTTACCCTGTTGACTGTTGTAGTATCATAGAAATTAAAAGATTTGACAAGTTGTTTTCCTTGTCTGGTTCCCAAGTACCACCTGGAGCACCAGTGGAGAGGAGCTCCTGCAGCGGGTGCTCGGCAGGATGGACATGGGAGCAGATCCTGGGGGCCACATCCTCCCCTGTGGCACCAGGAGTGATGGGTGCCAAGGGGCTGCAGCCCCTGTCTGTCCTACCGTGTCTCTGCCACTCACCCATGGGTCTATGCAGCACCTGATGCTACTTGAGGTGCTCTCATGTGCCCAGTGCTGTGTAGTGAAGACATGATGGTCCTTTTCTTAAAGAATTTACAGTCTAAATTAGAAAGGAGTAAGGTAGAAACAGAAAGCAATTGGCCTCTTCCTGCATGTGGCTTTCCTTGAATTTGTGAAGCGTGCTCTAGGTTATTTCGCATGTCTTCTTCCTCTTCCAGAAGTGGGGTGGTAGCGTATGTACAGCAGCTGAACCTTACCCTTAGTGGACTAGCATGTAAAATACAAGAAGACACCCTAAATCCTGTTTAAAACATATTCTCTGATCTTGAAAATAGCATTTTTTTTAATAGATGAAATAATCTAAACAGAGACAGGACACTAAGGCCACATAAAAAGCCTCTTCAAAAAGAAATGTGCTTAGTTTTGTTTAAAAAAGTGTTGTTGTGAACGGTGTAACTTTAATTGCTTTAATGAAATAAGATTCCCTACCTCCTAGTATTAGGATTTTTGTTGTTATTTCAGTGCTGAGTTGAGACTGTATTGCCTACACTGACTTCCCTCCCCAACTCATGAACACTGAATTTGCTATTGGTAAGCTGGCAGGTTTTTTCAGTCACATTGTCAGGATTTGAACTTCACAAAAATGCTGCTTTTGAATTCATCCCAGTCAGTGAGAACCAACTAAGCCCACAGCCACCACCCACATGGCGATACAACTTCTGCCCCCTTTTCTACCTTGCCCCCTGCCCTTACCTTAGGCAAGGTAGACACAGTCTCTGTTGTATGAAGTTGTGACGCTCCTTCCTGTGATCAGGGTGTGAGATGAGCCTGTGGTGTGTGTCCCTCTGCCACACACAGCTCAGATGCTGAGCTGTGGGAATTGGTGGGAATTGCAGACTCTTGGGGTTTCCAGGTGACAGCTAAGGTATTCTGGAACTGGAGCTTAGCACTTTCAGCTGTGTTTGTTAGGGCTCAAAGTTGTTCAGGATCTTCTGTCTGTACATCACTCTGCAGCCATTCTGTGTTTAATTGGCTTCTTGCTGTCTCAAGAGCTGCATGGTTCTGAGAGGAACTGTGTCCCTCCACACCACAGCCAGAGAGGGTCTCCTGCAAGCTGCACTTGAACACTTAAAGCCCAACAATATTGGTCAGAATCCTAGGAAGGAGAACACAGCTCGTGGGAAATCAACACCTGATGTGACTTGAGAGTCCCCACTGTGCCCAATAATTGGGGTAGGGGTGGTGGCTGAGGGAAATTACATGGAGCTCACCTGCATGGATTCTTTATTATTATTTTTCTAGCCAGTCTTTAAAATTCCAGATTACTAAAAATATATTACGTGGAATTCAGGGGCCGATGAAACTTTTTTTCTAAATCTGGCCTTTATTCTTGGAGATATCCAACATCTTGATTTGCTTCCCTTTTTAGTGTTTTCAGGTCATTCCCTGTCATACTCAGTGGCCTTTGTGTTAAGAACAGATACTCTTGAGATAGACAAAACATGAAATAGCAGAAGAATCTGCATAGATTTGATTTATGCACTGTAAGAAAACATACCAGAAGGCAACTTCAATGGAAGGCTTTTGAAATATTTCACAAGTGAAGCACCTAAAACTCTTCTTTCAAAGAGAAAGAAGAAATGTGTATTGTTAGTATACAAATGTCAATTGTATGTTCTCTAAACAAGCCCGTAATTCACTGACGCTGAAAAGAACTTCATTAGTTCTTAAAATCTCTTTTGTGATTCACAGTAAAACAGTATCTTGGACTTTATAGAAGCCTGTGAACTTCTGAAGGTATCTCTGTCTTGGCAACAGAAACCTGAAGATGCTTGCTAGTTTTGTGTTAATTACCATATTGTATCAGTAACTTTTTAGTTTCATTTATTGCTCGTAATTTTTTTTTTAATATAGAAAGCATTAAATGTTTTACCAAATAGAGAAGGTGACTCCAAACAGTCAAAGAGATGGTGTGGGAAATACCCTGTAAATGCTGATATTCTTGACATACCGAATTCCAAGCTATTTGAAAGCTGTATCTGTATGAAGGCCATACATAAATATAGAAATTAGGAAATCCGAATTCTTAAAGGCTTTTAGGTATGTGAATGTTGATATGTACCTACTTGAGCACTTTGGGATGCTGCTTCTAAATGTTTGTTGATCACTAACCCCAAGTGTTGCTGTTGCTTTTCTCCCTGCCCCTCGGTACATGAAGTTTTGTAGTCGGCATCACTGGATGAAGCTCCTTTCCTGAACAGGGCTTTATTTTGCATTCCTCATCTGTTCCCTGCTTCCATAGATACCAGCTATTGAAGTAGTGGAGCACTTGCTTTGTTTTTAATGTATTTCTTTTCCCATGTAGCCTGTACAGAGATATTCCCTAGTTAGAACTGTTCTTCCACTACAAAAATGTTCACTTTTATTAGTTCATTTGTTTTTTACCACTAGATTCCATTTAAGCAGTCCTGTCACTAGAGGGTCCTGTGACAAATTACCAAAAACTCAAGTCATTTTGAATTAGGAGTGAGAGGGTCTAGTCATTGCATATATTTGTGCTTTTAGCTTCCAGTGGTGTGAGGGTACAGCTCCACTTCTGAGTGAGGGTAATGAGCTGGTGTGGCCACCAGGCACCTACAGGGTGGCTCCCGTTGTGGAACTGCTCTGCTGCTCATCTGCTGTGGGATGTACAGAGAGAGATCTCAGCTCTCCCTGCCTCCCTCAGGGGGAGGTGGACACACATCGGGGCAGCAGTGTGTAGCTCTCGTGTTCTCATCAGGGTCAGGCTTTGCGAGGTGCTGAGGTGAGGCTCTTCGCCTGTTCTCTGGATTTTTGTGTTTCATGTGTATGAGCATGCTTTGGGCCTTCTCTCCGCATGTGAATTGATCATTCAGAGAAGTGTCATGATGGTGATACCTGTGCAGTGGATTCAGTGGGTGTGTTTAAATGCTTAAGAAGAAAATTAGCTGGTGCATGATTTCCCTTTTCCCCCTAACCATGAGTTTTTCTAGTCTGGACCAAAATTCTTAGAGTCAAAAAATCTCTGTGAGTACTTTCTCCTCCTTGGCTTTATATAACAAAAAAAGTTTAGTCACTTTTACTTTCTTAAAGGTAGCTTTCAAAGTATTTTTGCCTAATTTGATGTGACTTCTGTTGCTTTAAAAAGAAGTGCATAGAAAAAGAAGATACATTTGGGTCATGGGATTTGAAATCTTGGCACGTGTGTGTGTATGAACCACATGTACACAAAAAAAGGGTGCATTTCCTGTCCTGTGGGGTTTGGGACCCAACCCTGCATTACCTAAACAGAAATCACGTGTTGCTTCTGTCTCCACTGAATTTTGTCTTTTAAATTGCCAGTGAGGAGACTGAGGATGTTCTCAGGGTGCTGTTGGCACCCTGGTCCCTGTCACTTGGAATTGGCTTCATGTGGGCCTGGGGGGCTTGACCGTAATAACACAATTCTGAGCTGGTGTTTCTGTGGCTGCTGGTGCTGCTGGCTGGGCTATGATGATGGCCAGCAGGTACCTTCACTGTGCACATCCAGGTTTTTCACTGCAGTGTTACTGGTTAATATCACAGTTTACAAAAAAAATTACAAATTACGCACAATCTGAACTGTGTGAGGCTGGGAGGTGCTGAATGGAACTGGTGGTCCCCTCTTGGTCTGATTTGTGCTTTAGGCTTTGTAAACTCCACAGTCTTGAGCAGCTGACTTTGCTTTCACATGGATGTATCTGACCACAATATAACACAGCTGAAAAATTGTGCTTTTGAGTGTTACTTTAATCACAACAGTTTTTGGGTAGATACCTTCTCCCCACCAAACCCTTCCTGCTTCATTTTAGGTCATCCAGAATTACAATTTATAACGTTCTCTGTTGTGGATATTTTGTTGTGTTACAAAAATAAATGAAAATATCTGCTGCCTTAGCTAGGCTGATTTTTTTTGTTTTGTGGAAAGCAGTGGTAATATGTTTTTTTCCTTTGTTTGAAATGTTACACTGAATGTTTTGTAGGAAAATTTTTTTTTACTGTGTTTTCAATAAAGGTAAAGTGTGATTTATAGCAGAGTTTTGTGCCTTTTTTGATTCTAAGCAACGAAAAAATAAGAATCTGTGTAATTCTAAATTATCCTGTCAGTAGTTGGTATGAATAGTTGTGTTCCTCTCTCTTCTTCCTCTCTCCCTTCCTCCTCCCAATGTAACCTGCTTTTGACATTCTCAAATGGCTGCATTTCTAAAATAGCTGAGGTAGGGAATAGGATGGAGATCCCTGTACATTCAGAGGCGTCAAAGCTCTGTGTTTTAAGACAGGTGTGCAGTTAATTTGAACCCTCCGCTTTAGGCCAGTGGGGATTGTTTATAGCAAAGTGTGCTCATTATGTAATTTGTAAGTCATTTTCAATCCCTTAATAGTTTGACTGAAGGGCAGTTTTTATATTCTAAACCCCTGACCACCATGTTTCCTAAGGTGCCTGTAACTTAAACAGCTTCAGACTTTAAGTTCCATTTCACAGGAGAGTTTAGGCTGTTTTTAAAGTTCAAGGATCATGTGGCTGGAAGGGACCTGAAGATGTCTGATCCATCCAGCTGCACAGGATCAAACATAGCTGCGATATTCCTGGTATTTAACCAACCTGGCAGGGGCTATCTGTGATGTGATTGCTGTGCTGTCTTTAGGCAGTGTATTCCAGTGTTGAATTGTCCAAGATTTCATAAATGTCAAATGTGAAGGGCCCTTGCCACGCTTTAAGCTTTAATTTTGTTCCCAAATGTCCTTAGTCAAACAAGTCTTTCTGCTTGCACCAGCTTTTTCCACACCTGAAAGGTTACATTTCCCTTCATTTTCTATATGAGATGACCCCCAATTCCCTCAATGGTTTTATGGAGGCCTCTCATCATCCTTCTTGCTGTCTGTGGGGATGCTCATGTGTTTTTGGAAATACAGAGCTCAAGTGGATGCAGAAACCTCCAAGCCTGAGCTCTGGCACTACATCATGTCTTCAATACTTCTTTGTATTTGTTTTTGGTTTGATTGGTTGTTTTGGGCTGGTTTTTTTTGACTGGCAGTGACATCTCTTTTTTTGACAGAAGAGGCATCTCAGGTGTTGTCCTCAGGATATATTTTTATGCCTTTTTACTGCCTTCAGTATGTTTCTGCATGTTGCATGTAGGCCTGGGCAATCTCATCTTCATATCTGAAGATGCTCCCACATGGGCTCAACAAAATAAATACCTAAAATTATTGCTTTTCTTGAATTTAATCATCTTGTACGCAATCCCAGCTTGCTGTGGCCACTTCCTCCCGATGCATCCCAGTGTCTGAAAGCCCTGCAGGGACTCGCACAAGTCTTAGACTTGTCTGTGTGTCTCTGCCCGTGAATGCTTGCAGCACTTTCAAGGGGCGTTTTGACAGCTGTACCATGACCAGGCAACGTGAGCCTTTCTCTCTGTGCATTTCCTGTGAGTGAAAATCTGATAGTGTTGGTACCCAAAGTGCAGGAGATATTGTCCTGCCAGTTTTGAAGGGTTTATTCCCCCTGGACGGCACTTATTTTGACCTCTGTCCATGGAAAAAATTGCCAACACTCTGGGAAGAGTTTGAATCTAGAAAGGTTTGAACCAGTTGATAGAATAGTTTGTAGTGATGTCACAAGGTGAAGAATTTAGAGGTTTTGAGGTTGTTTATGTAGTAAATAGATAAAAGCTAAAAATGCCAAGATGGAGGACAGTTGTTGTTCTCCAGGGCTTCTTCTTCTTCTTCTATACCTCCATGTCTTGTGGCAGAAGTGATTTGGAATGATTGGATGAAAAATTCCGCAGTTCCTGTCCACGCAGGAGCTGGGTTTGTTGGGCATTGGCAGAAAAGTGAAAATATGTTTCGTTTCAAACTTCTATTGGGTCATTTACCTTTAAAAGGGCCAAGAATTTGCGATAAGCTCTCTTTTCTGCGCTCATCTTTTGAACTCTCTGCAGGGTGCTGCGCTCCAGCACTCTGTTTCTCTGATAACGCTAATTAAAACAACTATCTGAAGCAACCAACAAGAGGCCTCCTCTCATCTTTTCAACTTTCTGGCCAGGACTCTCGGGCCTCCCCGCCCTGCATGGGAGTCCCGCATGATAGGAAAAGAAGGAGCCATTTTTTCAGGGAGTGTGGGCTGGGAAGTGAGAGGTGAGATGGCAGAAGGGTTGAGCTCAAGGTCAGACGGCCTCATAGCACCTGACACTTTCCTATTGTTTCATTTCACTTCTTTTCTTTTGGTAGCTTTTCTCTACCAGCACACATGCTCCCTTCCAACTGCAAAAGTGACCCTTCCTAGCATATATCAGAATATTTAAAATGAACTTTTCTAGACCGAAAGAAATCAAGAGGCCAAATCCCACAAAAGTCCCACAGAAATGGTGTGGAAAACTCACTAAGAATTCATATAAACTTTGAATTTCCTAAATTTGCTGCTAATAATCTCATGTATTCTTTTTATTCTATGGTCTGATTCACTGCTAACTGAGAGCAGTTATGACTTACTTTGTTCCCAGCACAACAGGATATTGAAAGGATGTATCCATTTGTCAGTAGAAATTGGATTAATTTCCTTGTTAGTAAATGCTGATTTAGTAATTTAACATATCAGAAAGAAGTTCCCTGAGAGCCCTTGTATTGTGGATGTATTTAAATCCCAAAGTGATGGGAAAAGCAGCAGCTCCTGTAGTCTGTGAGAGAATTCTGTGTAGCAAAGAGCAGGTGGGGAACCTGGTGCTTCCCCGCACGACTGCTCACTGTCAAGAAAGAAACATCCCAGTCTCTCACACAGGCGTTCACAGTGACCTTCAGTGGTATGTGTAAAACAAAAAACAAATAAACAAGACTCCCACCCCAGGCCTCCTCCAATATTTACACTTTGTGGTCTCCAAACAATCCCGACTGGTGACACTGTGTGCTCTCTGAATGACTTGTGAAATGCTGCTTATATCTTTAATATTTTAATGTGATTATGAATTTAGTCAATAACAACCCTGGTAAGTTGTACCTGACTGTTGTTAGCTGGGTTGTAGAACTTAATCTCTACATTGTGATTTTAACTGCCCTTACTGATTTCATATTAAAATCTGGCTTCGGGAGGAACAAGGTAAGATGACACCCAACCCTTCCATAATTTGTGGTTTCTGTTCACCATTAAGTACATATTGATCCATTTGAAAACACTTCTGGCCCTAAGTTATGCTTGGTCTTCATTTATAGTGGTATCAGACTTGGCCAGACCTGACCTGGTTTTGTAAGCAAGTGAGCCTCCTTGAGCTGGAACAGTAAAAATAAAGAGGAAAACCCTTCTCCTGCATGAGACAGGGATCTATGAAGTTCCTCTGCTGCTAAGATACTATCTGCTTTGAGCTGCTCATGGATTTTCTGTAGTATGACCTGACCCAACTCATATCCATCAATCAGTAAATAAAGTCTAAGGTTGGGAAGGAAAAAAAGCCTAACTGTAATTTAACCCAGAAATTTTGGTAAATCAGTGTAAACTATCAATGTGAACAGAAAGGAAATAAGTATTTTAAGTAATTTGTTATTGTTGGCATGTTATAGGATTTAAATATGAAATCTTGCTCTGCTTTAATGCATAATACTGAAAAACCTTTTTTATCCTAGAACAAGTGAAACAGAGCAATTGAATTTATTTCTGAAAACACCATGCCCTATATGTTTTATGTCTGTGACTTCCTAAAGCTTGAACAGAGTGCCATAAAGTGACTCTGTGAAATCCCCCATCGGTATGCAAAGCTGCATCAGTCATCTGTACAGCAGCACAAGACTATGATAAAATGAAACGATGAAACAAAGCGCCGAGGTGAACTTTGTCCATGGGGAAGCCTTTTTAAGTGATCTAATGTCAGCAAATTGCTTACTAATGTGTTGACTTATGGCAACCCTCAAAAGTAAAATGAAAAGGCTGGAATTTACAGGATATCAATGAATCAGTTGATAAGCTTTTACTGGTTTAATATCCTCCTAGTTTTGCTGCTTGGAGCCACTTCAGGTTAGCAACAGAATGTTTACCATCTCTGTGTGATAAAGGAAGTCAAACGACTAAACAAATTCCAGGACCATTATACTGTTTGGTGAGATTTAAATTAAAATCGTTGGGAGAAATCATGTGGAGGGGGGAGGAAGAAACTAAAGTCAACTGCAGCATTTCACAATGACTTACCTCGCTTCCTGAACAATGGCAGGATTTTTAGCAGAGCTGGAGATAATGTAATGCATTAGAAAAGATTTAATTGCACCAATAAAAGGCTATACCACAATTAAATGACATACAGAGTGACATTTATAGGTAGGATCAAAGAAATTCACTACCTAACATGCTGAAGCAACACCCTGCTCTCTGTGTATAGGAGTGCTAAAAAGTAGCCTACTTTGGTTTCAGTGACCTTTCTTATCTCCTTTGATCTAGATTATTAAAAATTTTAATGCCAGGTGTAATAAGGGCTACTGTAGCACCCTGAAACAAGCAATATGTGTCTTTCCTAGTACTAATATTTCAGAACTTGTTTTTTATTTTGTGATATTTATTTAAGCATATGAAACTTGACATTTAACCTTTGTGATCCTTCCAGAGGCGGCAGAGTTGTTAAAAAAATAGTTGGGTATTTTTTTGCTATTGTGATGCCATTTGATTATGCTGATGTTTAGGGAGTGACATTTTAAAAGCACAGTTCAATTTTCAGAAACAAATTTTATTTTAGAAAAGCTTTTTAGTGTCTGGAAGTGGATAGCTCCTTGTGAAAACTTTACTGTTTTCATTAACCAACACTTAAAAGTATAAGAGCGAACAGCAGGAAAACTCATCTGCAGTTCCCACTTGACAGCCACTAAGAAAAATAAGTGTATATCCTTTAATCACGACTTGTACTGAATTTATTCAAACCTGGCTAATCATTATGAGAAGACTTTATAAATTTATTCTTAATAGAAGGTGGAAAAGTGGTGCCCATATTGTTCCCTGTGAAATCCTGAAGTGTTACATGTGAGAATGAGTTCCTACTACTGAGGCCTCTGTGTGGGTGCTGCGTTGAAGGAAGACCTTCCCATGGCTTTTGTAACTATGGGGTGAAATGTAGGCAGCCAGGCAGCAAAGACAGAGGCCCTAAAGCTGGCCCAGGGGAGGTAGCTTGGTGGGTTGCAGCTGTAGCTGTCTGAAGTTCAGTGAGAGAAATTTTAACCAACGACATTCAGCTGCAGCTTTTAGCATATTTAGGAGCTTTCTTTAACCTCCTTTTGCTGAGACCTTGTTTCATAGCTTAGCATGGTATCTTGGGCCCACGGGAAACTGCCAGCCTTCTTGGGAAAGAAGCATCCATCTGCTTCCCCAGACTTTCCAATAGCAGAAAAATCTAAGTGTTGCTGTTGTCTGTTCCAGTCATGCTTCTTGAGGACAGTCACAATCTGCCAACAGATTCATTTATTCCATACTTAAGGGCTTGAGCCCTTTTGAGTGTAACATCAGTCACCTTCATATTCTTTTTCTCTGCTACAGGGGGAGGATTTTGCATTTGTTCCAAAGGCAGCAAAGCAACCAGCAATCTGTCTCAGTGTAACAGCTGAGAACAGGATTTCCTCTCCATCCTGCCACTGAACAGCAGTACCAGTTTTGTGTCACCAGTCTGCCAGGTCACCTGTAGGGTACCATGTCACTATCATACAGAAATGCAGAATATGGCAAGAGTGGGTTCATAGGATACAGCTGTGTAAGTGTGAGAAACGATGCCAGACAAGCCTTTTTTTGCAAGCACTCTTCTGTTTAACCAAAGCCATGATTTAAAAAACCAAAACCAAACAATTGATTTAGGTATTGGTCTAAACCTAGCACTGTTTTAGCTTGCAGCTTGGGTGAGAGGATATTCCTGGCTGCACATACACCAGCAGCACTTACACAGCTGGTGATGTGGCTCTGCTCTCTGAACCAGGCTGTTGGTGACCCTGGGCTGGACCTTGTCTCTTCTCACTCTCTGAGGGACGGTTTAGTTGTTGCTGAGCAGTTTTTGTTCCTGAAAAGCTGAGCTGGGCTGGCTGTGGCTAAACTGAGGGAAGACTGGAAGCTGGCAAAGGAGAACTTGAGGCTTGCCCAGGACTCTGCTGCAGCAGCTGTGTGCTGGAAGGCAAAGCGGGGTCACTGCAGAATGCTTGACTCGGCTTCATTGGTATGGGGTCACCCTAATTTATTACAGTCTGATTTGCATCTGAGCAGAAGTCAGAGAGGCACAAAGCTGTGGAATGGAAGTACCCAGTTCAGTGAGAGAACAACAACAAAAGAAGTTATGATTGTTCATGGATTTATTTATTTCTCCCCTTACTGTACCCCCTTCTTTTAATTTTATAGGAAAATAGATCACTTTGATTTATCAAAAAAAAAAAAAAAAAGGGGAAACAGAGCCTCACAAGAAGTCCAGTATTGTTGGTCTAGGCAAAACACAGGTTGTAAAATTAAATATTTTAATTATTTTCCTTACTTTTAGATTCTAAAGAGGATGGAATGAACAGACTAACAAAACAACTGAGTGACTCCAGTGCTGCCTGTTTCATATGAATAAGAAGGAATAAATGAAAAGGGAGGGAGTTGATATTCAGGAATTCTGGTTTAAGAAAGCTGAATTACACCAAGGAAGCAAATGCAGCATAACTTTTTGTCAAATAATTGCTTTCTTAATTTTCTATCCTTAGGAGGCACTGCTTCTCTCAAGTCTTTATAATCTTTTCTAACAATATATCCCCTCCAGGAAGCTTGAATTCTCTAAGACACAGTTCTGCTCAAGAAGAGGAAACTAATTTGTATAATTTAATTATTTATATGAAACAATAATTTAATGCACTTTTTTAAACTTTTGTAGTGCATTCATTTTGTCTAGTTTCTTACTAAAAGTCTAATGCATTTGGAACATTATTAAGAAATAAATATTGTCCAGTGACACACCTGTAGCAGAAGTAAGGCTTACCTAATTCATTCATTTTAACCAAGCATGCCCCATCATGTATTACTCTGGTCTGATACTGCTCTTTTCTACATATAGGACAGCTTTTTACCTGTAAATTTTTCAAAGGTTTTCAGGCATGAACGAAAAAATAATTATAATTAAAATTACTTACAATATATTTCATCTCGTTGGTACAGATGAAACAGGCTAGATTACAGAATGTAAAAACACTTAATTCTTCAATCCATGAACACTCCACAAGATGCATATTTTTAAAATTACAGCGTTAAGAGAATTTTGTAAATCTCCACATATTCACATGAAATTTCATAGATTAAATTATCCCAGGTTAGTATACCCCTGTAGAGCTCAGTTACAAACTATGTTTTCCCATATGCTTTTAAAAAAGGTTATAAAAAAGAATAAAGTGCTTCATCATAAAATAGCTTTAAATTATATTTCTTACCATAAAAATCTGGAATCAAAATTACTTTTCAAGATGATTACATTTGATTCATTAAGATATTCACTTAGGTAGTTTAATTAAAAGACTCAGGTATTATGTGCTTGAATAGTTATATAAAAATGTACTCACTTAATGGACTACATGGGAACATGAATGCAGCACCTGTTTTTTCAAAGGGAAAAAAAAACAACCCCAAGAACCAAACCTGACTTTAAAGCATTCTAACAGCTGAAAAGGAAAAAAAGTGCTGACAAGAAAAATTCTGACTGCCTGAAAGGTCATCAGTTTCCTTCGGTGATTACTGCGGTCTTTCGAGTGAAAATAAAATTAGTTTGTGAATCTGTGAATTTTGTGTTAACAACACATGGTGTGGCAGAAAGCAAGAAATGGCAGCTGTGACTGACGGAAGGAAAAGACTATAAAACAAACATTTAAAATGAAATCTGGTTAATTTTTCTCCCCTTTCCCAAGAGAGACATTACATTTCAAGAAGCGATACACATCAAATGCAGCGTTTCTCACATACAACAAAACAAAAGAGAAAGTATGTTGACAGGCTACAAGAAAACTTCATCTTTATCTGACCTAAATTCCCACCAAATGCTGATGATCTCCGTCCCGACAAAAGATACAGAGTTGGACAAAAAAAGCAGTTGGCTCTCAGAGGAAGGGGAAACTGGGAAAGGAGTGAAACCCAGAACGAGCAGTGAGCACTCTTGAGCTGGCGAACACAAGAGGATTAATGGCCAGCGGCCAGCTGGAGGGAAAGCTTTCAGATACAGTGGCTTTTTCCCTTGAGGGAGGAAAGCTAACGAAACAGCGAGGACAAAAAGAATTCCAGAGGCATTTGCCTTTTTGTGCCAAATCTAAAGTAACCTTTTTAATGAGTGCTGTCTTTTGCTCTCTCTTGTCAAGCTTCAGACTTTCAGGGTAGCCAGAAATTGGCAGATCTTTCCAGAGCTGTCCTACCTGTCTGTGGGCAGTTGTTCACCTCCAGCTAATGTTGATGTAAAAAGAAGCAAAAGCCCTGCATCTAAGGTTATTCAAAGACTTTGATTCACAACAGAGACTTGGTTGTGAAAAGTCTTCTAAAAAAATTTAAAGGGAGAACAGGCAGCAAAACTACCCTAAAATGCACGGCGGGAAGAAACTTGCTAGCAGTTGGGATAATCTTCTAATTACCACCATCACCTCTCTGAAGCAGCTCTCACTTCTATCAGTCACTTGTCTCTTTTGCTTAATATTTTCAAGGTGATAGATGAGAGAATGTAATAAAGCAGGATGTATTTATGCACATGCTACACACATGCATTGAGCAAAGCCATCAAGGCAAAATCCAGGTATTTAATCAGATAACCTGAGGAAGTGACTGACTGGCATTGGGTGTACACCTACTTCATTTTCCAAATAGAAATAACTGTTGTACTAAACTGCAATTAACAAAACTTGTGAGAAGACAAAAAATATCTTGAATTGTACATACAGCAAATGTTTACCTGATGAATGAAGGCCAGAATCATATCTAACAGGAGTTTATTTGAAGCAGAAAATAGCCTATACCTGCTTTGCAAGTACAGATAAAAAGGCTTCTCTACTGTCATAACTTCAGAAGTGATACTACAAATACTACCAATTTTCCTCTACCATGTCATGTTCAAAATGATATCAGAGTTGGCCACTGAGTTGGTCCACTTATTAAAAGCTAAATGGTGTCTCAAAGTAGAATCTTTCCTTCATTTCTTCCTTCAGCTGATGACTTTCAGCAGCACCTAAGGAAAATAAAATAAGTAAATACAATTGTGTAGTCCACACAATTATTCAGTTACATATGTACCATAGGATGAATTGCAAATTCTTCCCTGAATATTGCACAAGGCTGTGTGGATTCTCCATGCTGTGTGGATCTCTGCTTTCTTTTGACCCGTTTCTCCCTTGACCCAGGAAGTGTCAAGGAAGGATGCTCAAGTACTTCTGATTTCTGAGCTGTGGACAATTACAACAAATCAATGGATAAAACCCATTGGCCTTTACAGACAATGGATTTTCTTCATATGAAATTCATTGATAATGCACCTGCTTAGGAATACCTTATACAGATACTTCATATAAATCTATCATTGGACAAACCACCATCAAGCAACATATTTCTTATGATTAAGTACCTAAAGGGGCTACAAGAGAGCTGGAAAGGGGCTTCTGACATGGGCATAGAGAGATAGGACAAGGGGGAATGGCTTCAAACTGGAAGAGGATAGGTTTGGATTACATATTGGGAAAAATTGTTCCCTGTGAAGGTCTCTGTTGAGACCCTGGCACAAGCTGCCCAGAGAAGCTGTGGATGCCCCATCCCTGGAAGTGTTCAAGGCCAGGTTGGATGGGGCTTGGAGCAACCTGGGATAGTGGTAGGTGTCCCTGCCCATGGCAGGGAACTGGAACTGGATGATCTTGAAGGTCCCTTCCAACCCAAACCATTAATGGATTAGCTATTCAGTAATTACCAGAACCTCTTTCACATACAGGATTTGTACAGGATCTTTTTTAATGTACATTTTTATTTGCTGAGTAATTTGCATTTATTTTGATATCTTTCCAGAGCCCTTAAAATGGGATTAACTAAAGAATGTAACAACAACATAATTTCAAATAATCAGCATAAATAAAATCTCAGAATTGTGAAGTTTTCCTCAGCATTGCATTTATGCATTCTTAAAAATAAAAATTAATCAAATGGTATAATAAAAAACTGTGGCTGCTGCTGCAAAATACTGAAGTTTAATGAGGCTGTGACATAAGAAAGAGAAATAAAGAGCATGAAGAGACAAAGAGATGGTCCCAAGAGACCAGTGATAGTGTCACTGTTACAGCTGAGCTTGTCCAACTCCAGTAATGACTGTGAGGTGCCTTGCTGCATGTACATGTGAAATCTGCTTTCTTAAAGAAGGAATCAGTGAAAATACTTAGTGTATTCCTGCCTGCCCCCACAAGTGGCAGATAAAGTCCAGTGTCAGTATCTCAGCAGCAAAAAACTCATGCTAATAGGTACAGCAGGGAATAGGTCTTTGTCATCTTTGAAGGCCAGAAGATGCTGCTTTTCTGGATTGACCAAAATCCATGGAGAAATATCCAAGGTTTGTGTAATAAGCTAATAACTCGAGTTCATGATGAGGCCTTAATGGTATTTGACGAAACAAGAAAGGAAGAGGGACAAAAATACAATACAATAATTACAATAATTACAATGCAAGCTGATGACCCCTAGATGAGAGTTCCAGTCCTAGATGGGAAGGAAAGGGTAAACTCTTTCATTCATACCAGGATCTTTGCATAAATCTCACATTACTATGCAGCACATACTTGTTCTGTGTAAGCTTTCAAAACCCCCATCAGGCAGCTTGTGCATCCAGACCCATTTCTCATGAAGAAAAAAGGAATCCTAGCAAATCATGGGGTTTTGGTGATCCCCTTGCTCAAGTATCTCATTATTCTAGGACAGGATTTGTTAATTTTTGAGGCAAAAATTCTCCTCCTGAGCTCATCCGTCTACAGATGTGTATCGTTAATCATCTAAAATTTGCACACACTGCCTTTGATCTTTAAAAGAACTTTTGAGAGGTACTAAGGGATCTATCAGGAATACTGTCTTCCCTTTAGTTGAACTATCTGCTTAACCTACTTCCTTGTGAGGTCATGACATCCTTCAAACATAAATCAATCTGAATCCATATTTTAGAACAACAGGATGGCTTTGAGGTTTCAAGCTGGGTCAGTTTATACATTTGGAACAACGCAGGGAATGATTTCCCTACATGTGGTTTGGTTCACATAGACCCCATCTTTTGTTATCCCATTTTGATAGCCCAATATATTGAGGGATGGCCTCTGTGATGAGAAAATCTGGGTACAGGGGGAGTGACTAAGAAAGCAAAGCAGTGACAGCATGAAAGACAGTATCACAACCTAAAAAATGCCTACTCTTGATTTCTTTCCAAGCACTGTGGTCAGAGACTATTTTAAGGAAGAAAATGAGATGGCTTTGCGGAAAGCCTTCTGTATACCCCGGGGGAAAGAGAAAATGCTTATTTAAAGCTTTCACAAATGGATTATTTAAACTGCCAAACAAGAAGAGATTGGCAGCAAAATTGAACTTCTAAATAATACAAACCAGATGGGACACTTGTGAGAGACAGGTTATACAGGTGTTTAGAAGGAAAGATTTTGTACAACAGAGTTTCTGAAGGAAAACTGGCAGGAGGACACACAAGGAGGGATGTGTGGTCAAAGCAAAAAGCTCTATGGAGATATTCTCAAAGCAGCACTTTGAAAAAATACAAGCAATGAAAACCCACGTTTATCACAGCTCAAGACATCCAAGAATTTTCATCCTTATGCATCAAGTTTAAAAGCCCAACCCATTTACTGACACACCCATTGGCAACCAAGTTATTTATCCTAAAATGAATGTTATTGAAGTGTTTACATGCATTAACCTTTAAATTATTACTGCTGGATTTTAGGAATCAAGGCCCTATTGAAAAAATGGATGATAGAGACCTGTGAAACTTAGTTTGATTACCCATAAACTCAAGGAGAAAATGTTGCATTAAATTACATTTTCAAAGTTGTTTTGCGGTTTTAATGTTTAAACCACACAATCCTTATTAAGGAAGAGAAAGTTTGACATATGCATTTCAAAATAATGTGAGAATATTGGTGAAAATTCTACAAAGTAAATCCCAGGAACAATTGAAATTTAAAAAAATATTTCAGCACAGTCTTTTGAATCACTTGCACAAACATTTGTGTGGGACAATTCAGTCAGTGATTTAAAGAGAAAATACTTAGTCTTTCTAATAATAGCAGAAAACATGCTCACACTTGGGCTGCATTTTTTCACTTCAGCATTTAGCTTCCATAATCACTCATTTTTGATGTTCCTGTTAACCCCAATACCTCTCTTCTGTTTTTCCCCCCTGCTATCCACTCTTCAAAATGAACCAAAGAAAAAACCCTCTCATCTTTAGAACTATAAACATGTAAATATAGTGCTAATTGCCTCATCTTATTACCTTTGTCCTATCACTGGTTACATTCACATGTTGTGCATTATCTGAAGTTTCCCTCTGAACCTCAAGCCGATTCCAAAGGCAGGGGTGCTTGGATGGAGTGTCCCTGGTTTAATGGGTTCCCTCTGGAGCTGGGACTACGTTGACATTTCCTGTGGCAAAGGCAACCTGATCTTCAGGGAAGCCTAAGGGCGTTTCTATGAAAAAGAATAAATAAAACAGTTATTAACGATGATGAAAGTTCATTATGCTCAAACCTGCAAATTTTGGAGCCAGAAGGTTCTTTAAGTAATGCCTAATCAAGGCAACAGAAAGGATGGACACAAGAAGATGTTCATGGCAAAAATACTGTTGAAATCTTTAGAAAAGGGAAATACAGGGCTGAAACTGAGAGGCAGGAAGCACATTTGGTCTCCTGCTCTGTTCAGATGCTCCCTGGCTTTGTTTTTCTAAGCAATATCGCCTGTCGCTGCTCCACAACTGTATTATTATAACACTATTTGAAGGTGAGTTTTCTCACCAGGCATCATTCCAAGCCCTCACATCTGTGACTTTTATCTTGCTGCATGTTTGCTTCTAAATTTGAAAAAGGTATTTAGCTACAGGTGTTAATTCTTCCCTGGTTTAGCCCCAGGACCATTGTAAAAACAAACCTTTTTAACTTTGAGCAAAGCTGGGTATATATTAACAAAGAATGCATTTCATGCAGCATTAGTAAATGTCTTTTTACAGAATAAGGAATAAACCAGACCATTTCAAATAGACTTTAAAAAAATCTTAATGCTAGAACCTTCCCCCAGCTAAATACAGTGTCAAAATCACTGATGTTTTCTTGAGAATAAAATATAAAAAAGGTTATGACAGTCAATAGATATTAAAAGTAATTCTTGCTTCTAATGAAGAATTTGTCTTCATCAAGATGCACTATTTTCACCTTTTTACCTTCATTGTCACAAGAATAACATTTTAAATTCATTTTGGATATGAAAAGATGCATTTAAGCCACTGATGGCAATTCCATTTTTTACCTAATGGCTTAAACTGCTGAATTTTGACAAATTTTAAAACAAGATATTGTGCTGTTTAGCATTAAATCATCTTACTGAACAGAAAGCTTAGCTTCCACATTTTAGTTTATTTTAAATAAAAATAAAAATTACAAGTCAGAATGGTTTACCTAATGTCAGCTGAGGAGGACTGGGGTCAAGAAGATACTCCTTTTCTGCACCTTCCTTGCTTTGGTGCTCTTTTTTCTTAGTCCAGTATCTACTATTATTCTGACTATTTCTTTTATTCATGGGATTTGTTAAAGTTCTTGGTATTCCTTGTCCTTGACTTAGAAGAATCTGTTAATAAAAGATCCTGCAGCTGATGACTGTGTATTGTATGATCCTGTAGAGCAACTGCAGAAACTGCTCTCGTCCCTTGTTTGGAGGAGCAGCCCTAAAAAGCAAAAAAACCCATCCAATCTTGAATAATTATTATTATAAATTATTTAAAACCATACATATTATAGTAAATTAAAAGAAACTCTGCACTTTTTTGAATTGTTAAATGCTTTTATATGCATATAACTCTAGTAGTTGAAGTCCCACATGCAATTACTGTAATATTAATTTTAAGATTGATGTTTCTGACACATTCTAGTTTTAACTTATAGAAAGTGAAATGAAATCTTTGATTTATCATTTATATTAAATAAAATAGCAGTAATTTTAAAGTTTTAATTACTGAGCCCATAATTATTATATTCAATAAACTCATTATGAACTATAAAAGTTTGGCATGCCCAAACACATTTTAATTTCATATAATTAAAAACAATCCCAAAGGCTAATTTTGCCTTCCAGATCACTGAATATAAACAAGAATGTATTATTTTTATACAGGGAATGGGCTTATCTACCTGTTCCTCCATTTCTCCCCATGCCTATCCTTTATTTCAAGAGGTGGGAAATAGTACCATGTGAAATCATGATGTTCCATTGCTAATCTTTTGCTGACTTGACAAGAATAATGTTCCTTTACAAACAGACACGTAAAAAGGACTTGAATAATATTTCTCAGGAGAAGCAGCCTCATCAATAGCAGACAAGAAACCTACAATTTCTGTTGTTTTCTCCTCAGGATCCCATGGGAAAGAGCTTAACATCTGTTCCAGATACAGAAGTTAACTTTGGATCCATAAATCACCAAGTCTGTTCCTCTCATGACGACCTCATTTCACCCTCAGTGGGCTGCCTGCAATGTACAGGGAATGGATGCAAAACAAATGGCAAGAATCACAAATTTCAGGCTGAACTGAGGAAAAGATGTGGCTGTAGCAATAAACCCCACAGAACTGTTCTCAAGATTAGTTTGCTGTAGACAGGGAAACCTGTGATACACAGAGCAGGGATGATGTTGGCAGCCCCTTTGGGGCTGAAGCTGCTCCACTGTGGTCCCGACATCCTCACTGGTGCAGCAGGAGGATGTGACTTGGCACCAGAGTGGAGACTGCAGGGGATGGAGGGAGACCCCTCAGCTGCGACAAACAGGAGCCACTGCATACAGGGCCGTGCTGCTTCACAGTCACAGCAAGGTTTAGTTTGGAAGGGGCCTTAAAGATCACCTTGTTCTACCACCCCTGCCATGGCTGGGGACATCTTCCACTAGACCAGGTTGCTCAGAGTCCCATCCAGCCTGTCCTTGAACACTTCCAGGGATGGGACATCCACAGCTTCTCTGGACAACCTGTGCCAGTGCCTCACCACCCTCTTAATAAAGAATTTCTTCCTAATATCTAATCTAAATCTACCCTTTTTCAGTTTGAAGCCATTCCTCCTTGTCCTATCTCTCCATTCCCCCATAAAATGTCCCTCTCCAGCCGTCCTTAAGGCACTTGAAGGTGCTGTAAGGTCTCCCTGGAGCCTTCCCTTCTCTAGGCCGAACAGCTCCAACTCTCAGCCTGTCTCCATAACAGAGGTGCTCCAGCCACCTGATCATCTCTGTGGCATCCTCTGGACTCACTCCTGCAGGTCCATGTCCTTCCCACACTTGGGACCCCAGATCTGAACGTTTCAGTGTGTGGTTGTTCCTCTGCTACCACAGCCAGCCCTTCACTTCTCCAGTCACAGCTCAAGAGGGGCTGTGTCCGTGTTGCAAAGAAACTGTGGATGTGGCACTTGGGAACATGGTTTCGTGGTGGACCTGGTAGTGCTGGGTTAATAGTTGGACTCACTGGTCTTACAGGTCTTTTCCAACGGTGATGATTGTTTTTAACCTCTTGTCCTTTTTTCCTGCACAGCTTCAGCCCCACAGCCCCACAGAGGCTCTGAGGGAAGGGTGGCAGTGGGAGATGTTGCTGCTTTCTCCTCAGAGGGTGGAATGGAGCCTCTCCTGGCTTGATCCCAGTCACTGCCCATAGGGAAGCCCCTGGGAATAGTTCCTTTCTGATTTTCCTGACCACTGAAGCTGCACACTTCCTGTATCCCGCTGTCCCTAGACACTGTTTTCCCCTTTAGCTCCACGTCTGTGTGGTACCGTGGGGGTTAGTGAGCATTAGTTTTGACCCTCCACGTGCATTTGGATTTGAAGACTTTTTTTTGCTGTGTTTTTCAATTTTTAACGTGTATTTTTAACCTGGCAGGTGGTAAGATGGGAGGCAGGCCCTGTGATTATCGTAGATTTATAGAATTGTTTAGGTTTGAAAAGACTTGAAAAGTCCAACCCTTAACCCAGCACTGCCAATCCACCACTAAATTGTGTCTCTAAATGCCCATCTACACATTTTTTTAAACATTTCCAGGGGTGGTTATTCCATCACTTCCCTGGGCAGCCTGTTCCAGTACTTGACAACCCTTTCTGCAAAGAAGTTTCTCCTCATATCCAGTCTAAACCTCCCTTGATCCAACTTGAGGCCATTTCCTCTCATCTTTATTGCTTCTTACCTGGAAAAAGGGACTGACCCTCGCCTGGCTACAACCTCCTTTCAGGTACTTGTGGAGAGCAATAAGGTCCCCCCTGAGCCTCGTTTTCTCCAGGCTCTTCATCCCCAGCTCCCTCAGCTGCTTCCCACAGGACTTGTGCTCCAGAGCCTTCACCAGCTTCCTCACCGCCATTTTGGTGACCTGTGTCTTTGGCAACTCTATAATAGAGTCACCACTGAAAGAAAAGAAATCTTTATAAAGAGGACAGATGAACGGTATCCATATGGATCAAACAAAGATCTTTGTCACCTATTGTCCCATTTTTGTCCAAGGCAAGAAAGAAAATGGCCGAGGGAGATGGTAAGAACACGTTTAGCACAGCATCAGCTCTTTAGGGACTTCCCACATTTCGAAGTGCAGCTTCCTGAGCCAGAAGCACTGCCCATGCCTTTGATTAGCACGGATATGTTTCTTTCAGATCCAGAATTGTGTGAAAATCCTTCTAATAGGAGTGTAGGCTTCCTCTGGCCATTTTCCTGGTTGTTCTCACTTGGTGGGCCTTATTTTTCATGAGGAGGATAGGCACAGATGGTGCCTCAAATCCAGGTGTACCATTTCTTTAATTTTTTGGGTTTAAATACTTGTCAGAGTCCTTCTCAGCTGCTGCTGACTGGAGAGATTTGTTTTCCTGTGGAAGTGACATTTTCTGAGCAAAAGCAGTGAGGCTGTCCTGAGAGTAATCTTTTGAGCAGCATATAAATGGAGTGATTAATCCACTGGATGCACTTCTCTGTAATTACAAGTAATTACTTTAAAGTCAAATCTGCAAATGAGACTACCTCTCTGTACTGTAGGGAAGATGTAAAAAGCAGCTGAAGTGGCTATCTTTAAAATGGTATTAAATCACTGATTGTTTCTGACGGCAGGAATAAAAAGATAAAATAGCGGTTTTTAAAGTGAACTTGCAAGTTAGCCTGACACCCAACCTGACTCAACCTGACTAATATGATGAAGGGATATTTTAAAATATAAACTTTTAAAGATATTTAGTAATAAATTTTAATTAGGAAATAAAGTAGAAAAGTTGATTTTCTGCTGTCTAAAATTTAAATGAAAGTGTAAATGCTGTTATATTTTCAAAACCCAACCCACTGATGTGTAGAAAAATCATGAATATGTATAAATTTGAATATAAAGATACTGAAAATAACCTCTATTGTACCTATTTTGGTTTCAGTTTTATGCTTGAACATGATTCAGCATTCTTGTGTCTTTTCAGTATTGCATTACTTTTTTTTTTAGAATTTATGACTGAATTTCCTAAAGCTGCTAATAAGCTTCTTTTCAAATGTTTGCCATCTCTTCTATTTCTGTCATACCTCATTAAGGTGATCCTATACACATGTATGCTTAATTAAGGCTTTTTCTTAAAATAAGCCTTTAATCCAGAGGTGCTGGGACTTAATTGAAACTCAGAGAAGATCAGTGTCGTCTCTTATTTTGGTTTTCATTTTTGCTGTACTTCCAACTGCTTCTAAACTAAAAGGCCTGTGTTAGCCTTAGCTGATACATGGCCAGGAAGAAATTAAAATTCATACTGCAGTCTTCTGAAGAGTAACATGCCTTAGTAATTGCCATTTCTTATTAAGTGCCACCTTTTACCACGATCCTCCACTTCAAACGCAAAAGGTTGCTTGAAACACTCCAAGGACATTAACATAATGAACACGCTGCCTGTTTTGAAGGTGACTAATAAGTGACTAATGATACCTGGTTTTATCCATGTGTATAATTTTTAAATGTTAATTGTGTGTTTAAATAGTGCTGAAATCTCAGATCTGTCTAGAATGATTGGCTTTTACAGAATCATTTTAAGAAGACTTAGGAAAAATGAGGATTTAAGCCACAGGTTAGGTGCACTCAGTTGAGATACTGTATGGTGAAGGAAATTTTTAAAACGTTTTTGAAGGAGTAAGACACAGATTCAACAGCTTCTGCTCTTCTAGAACGAAATGCATCAGCAAAACAACCAATCTATTTTCTTCTTGTAGAGCTGCAACTGGGCATGGTACTGCTAATCAGCAGAGGCAGGTGGCCTGCTGTCATCAACGGCAGGAGAGTAACTTTTCAGGAAGAGCTATTAAATTGTGTGGGCTCAATGAATTTGATATAGAAACAGCAATGCTAGGGCAAAGGTTTGAAGCAAACATTTTAGTGTAGCAACTGCAATGAGTTTCACTGATATTGTGTCTTTACGTCATGAAACTTGCTGCCTGTAATGTGTTTTTTACACTTACTCATGTTAAAAAAGTGTAATAAAAATATGAATGTACATGAAAGGAAAGTAGCACTATCATGCAGGTTGGTTCAAACGGAATGGTGGTTTCTAAAAGCATGTGTTATAAAAATGTGTACTGACACAATAAGGAAAGCCTATGTGGTGAGCAGTGAGCATGGTGAGGGCTCTACTTGCCCTAAGCTTATCCCGGAAAGGGTTGTGAGGTAGGATTGTTCCAGGGATGCTGGGCTATATCACCGCCTCCAAACAGGCTCCAGGGTGTAGACATTGAGTAGGATGGGTAAACCTTTGCATGTGTAAATATACAGACTTTTTCTCCCCCTGGAAATCAGGACATTTATGCTACTGGAAGTCTACAAGCCAGTATTTCTTCTGAGAACCAAGTGCACTGCTGTCATAAACAATGAGAGCTGAGACTGAACGCATTAAAGAGGAATTCCAGCTTGAAATACTTCTTTTGGCTGAGGAGGGCAGGTTTTGGCAAATCTGCACATGTGAGCCCTGCCTTTGACTCAGCAAGGAACACGGTGTCACACAGCTTTGTAGTTGCCCTGTTAAAGGCTGTTTTAAGAGAACTGAGTCAGACATCCTTAATTACAAAAATATAGCGTCTGCCCTTTCTTCTCAGGAGTTTGAAAATGTTTTACCTCATTTGCTCTTTGTTCACATATATGAAATACATATTTGTTTGTACACAGGCATACTATGTATTTGTCATTCTTGTGCTATTTGCTTACTGTTTGCATTTTCTGTGAATTTCTGTTAACTTTCAGGCATGTGCTTCTGACTCAGTAGGAAAGTTGAGCAATTTTCATTTGTAAGGGTAGTAGAGATGTTATTAGGTCTCATTTAAAGCCCTTACAAGTCAGTGAAAAGGCTGTCACTTGTTCGTAGTTGAATTAAAACTCTGTTCTGTTAAGTTCTGTAACTCTCTGTTCCTGCTCAGGGAGAAAAAGCTTAATTTAAAGGGAAATTTGTATATATACATTATTGGATCAAATTAGATTCCAACCAAAATGTGATTTCACATGTAACCATTGATTTTCATTGAGCATATGTCTTAGTGAAAATCTTGTTACTCCAATATTGCACATAGAGTAAGGATTTATTGATCTAAAGAGCTTTATATTTGTGAAAACTTTCAAATATTTTATGACAATGCATTGGCAATTGTTTAGGTAATGTTGCTGTAAAAAGCACAAAACATTTTGTTTGCAGTATTTCCGATGCCCGTGCATTAACCATGTGTGGTACGAGGCTGTGTAATGTGGTAGATGTAGGAATGTTTAGTTTTGGATCTGTTTGTGAAGTGCTGTGTATGTTCTAATGTGTAATTTCCGGTCAGATTAATATTTGCTTAATGGAGACATTTTTTGCTTTGTGGGAAATCCGTTTGATTGTGTAAAGGGTGAGTTTTCTGCAAATGTGTGCCGTAGAGTGCAAGCCTCGAATTCATACCATTGCCAGCATTTAATGCACTGATATTGTTTCTTCCTTTCTGTTTGTCTTTGGAGAGGTCCTCATTCCTTGGGGATGAAGTAAAGCTCTGGTTCCATCACTGAAGCCTTCAGAATTAGCACTGAAAACACAGGATTCTTTCCCTGGGTTGATGAAAGTAATTTCTTGTTTGCTGTGTCAAACAAAGCATGCTATTTGTCACATTGTGGTTTGTGTATCTTTTAAGAAGCTTTCAACTTTGATCTGAGCCAAGGTACACTCAGTAGCACAGATGACAGAAGTAACAAACCAGTGATGTGCATTGTCATTCATACAAACTCTTTAAGTCAACAAATGAGACTTAGATGTAGAAAACCATACTGCTTTTGAGGGGGCTTGTGCATTCTTGTGAGAAGATGAAGACCTTTGCTTTTCTTGTTTCAGACAAAGGTGTGGAACAATTTATTAGTTGAGGATTCAGTTCACTGTCTGCAATCAAAAGGTGCCTCATCTAGTCCAGATTCTGGCCCTTGCTGATATTTTCTAGGTAAACAGTTGCATTTAAAAGACATTGTAGAGATGGGCTCAGTAATGCACAAAAGCTGCTTTCTTTAAACTGTCATCACAGAGGTTTTCAGAGCATGCTTTTAATACTTCCAGAGCTGGTGTTTGTGTCTTTTTTCCCCCCCTCTTCTCCCTCTCTCTCTTTATGTTAAATGCTATTTGAAACAGGAGTGTTTTTTTAAATACAACTTTCACCTGCTTTTTACCTGATATGTCTGAAGGGAAATTAACCTTTTGTGTAACAAGACTGAGGGTTAGAAAATGGTTTCACAAACTTAGCATTTCAAGAGATTCAAAAATGACAGTTATAGAAAACCAGCAATAGTTATGAATGGTTGTGTGATTCTGGAAGTTGCCACATGTTAAAACTTTCCTGTTTGAGGCACAGTTTAATCATCCACTTTGACCTTCTAAGATTGTGCAAGGAATTTTATGCAGTTGTTTAGAACTTAAATAATTTGTTTCAATCAGGTATTTCAGAAAGCTATCAAATTTTCATTTAAAAATTTCATAACTTGGGGAAGGTTGTTTGTTCGAGTGATTAGCCATCATGACTGTTACTCTTTATTATATCTCATTTGAATTTGTCTGGCATCAGCTTCTAACCATTTGCTCTTTTTATGCCTCTCTCAGCTAGGCTGAAGAGCTCTTTATTAACCAGTATTTTCTCCTTGAAAAGATACATTAATGATGTCATCAAGTCATCCCTCAATTTCTGTTGCTAATCTGAATAGATTGGGTTTGTCAGACCACTCTTGAGACATTTGACTAGGCCTAGAATATTTTCCTGTCTTTTTTGCGTTATACAAATGCATTATCCTGTGCATTATACAAACTTTCAACTTAAAAAAAAATTAATGTACTTGAAAAATACAGTATTCTGTTCTGTGTTTCATCAACTTATACAAAGCAAAAATATTTCTTATTCTTGCTTAGTGTTACACATTTCCTCATAGAACAAAAGTGTATGCAGCAAAAACCAATCTTGATAAGAAAGTTTTTTCCTATAATTTTGCTTTTCTCCTTGTTGTATCTGCAGATGAAAACGTTCCATTTCTTAAGTGCTCAGACCTCTCATCTTTGCAGTATACACCTAACAACAGAAGACACAATAAACAACTGCATCTGTGATGCAGCAAGGGGAAAAGACACCTCTAAAGAGGAACATTTCAGTAAAACAATAAAACTTGCAAATACTGATATAAGGAGCTTAAAGGAAACTCTGAGTAGGGTTTAATGCCTGGTATCAGGATAATGTAGGTATAATTTATCACTTGTGAAATATGGTGCTATGTTAAAAAATCAATGAGGTGCAATAATTCATTTCTCTATACTGTGTAGGAAAGAGATTGGGATGTGGAAGTGGGAGGCTGTTCTATAAATCCCATAGGGTTTTTTTAGACAAGAAAAGTGAAGAGTGCATAGGACCACGAGAGAATATATGGGCTAAATACTACCTTGAATAGGTTATGAGTGACAGTAAAGAGCACAAAGCAAAAACTGTTTTCTTCTCCGATGCGATTTTAAGGAGAATGTGAGTAAAGGTAGATGACAACATTGATGTGTATTTTTAAAAAATAGGGGGTTATTATTATTTCAAAGCCATTTCCTTGTAATACAAGTGTAATAAATCTCAACTATTTAGAGGAAATTTGAAGAAGGTTTATAGTGATAATGTGCTGAAAATACATGAGGAGTCACCAAGGCACAGAGGGAACAAACGGAGAAGACAAAGAGCTTATGCAGAAACAAAGTGTTTTGGTGGCTTAGAACTTCAGCAGAGCAGATCATAAGGAACCACTTGCCTTAGTATTTGCTATTTACAAAGAGCAAGTGTTGCCAAAAGCAGTGATGTATATACAGGGTTTGCAACAACCCATGGAATTAAATGACAGTGAAAGTCAGAACAGTGGCATTCGTCCAAGGAATCTGAAGGAGCTAAAGAATTTCTAACTGAATTCCTATTAAAAGTTAGGTAATTAATCAGGAAAATGTGATTCAATAGAGAAAAGCTGGAGGTAGCCAGCTTCATACAAAACTGTGTTGGGGTAAGTGGTTCTGAGAATGCTTCCAGGAATTACAATGGTGAACTTCTTTTGGTGTCAGGACACTTAATTGATAAAGTTCTTAAAGATAAAAGACCCAAATCTACAAAGAGCCTGGCTGAAGTATAATTCTAAGGAAAAATAACCCTGATTGTTTCAACAGTATATCTTGCTGCTCCAGCCTTATAGTATATTTCAAAGATTAAGAATTTAATGGAGAAGTTTACAAGTACAAATATAGTTTTATCAAAAAGACATGAGTTCCACAAAAAGTACTAGACAAAGTTTTTCTAGAGATGCTAGTAGCACAGCTCAACATAAAAATAAAAACTTAATAGTTAAGGTGAGACAAATAAAGCCAATGAGGGGGAAAACTAGGTTGGTGCTAGAAAGCAAAAGATTTCCTCAGAAAAATAAATCAGTCAGTGGGATGTCCAAGGATCACTGTAGATGTGTTTAAACTACCACAGAGACAGAGCATGGACCACCTCTTTTTCTGACTTACCAGGTCTTCCTCCCTGAGCTGCCCTGTGTGTGTGTCCCTTCCTGCACCTTCCCAAACCACAGAGGTGTCACAGGCCTTTTTGTGCCGCACCCTATCGTGAATCTGATTTTGGAGGAGAGGCTAGAAGTGGTGACTAACGACATCCCAATTTGCTGATGAAACAAAATAAAGCATTTTCTCACCATGTTTCTAGGATAAAAACCCAACCTCAAACACAGGAAGGGTCAAGGGGGAAAATGGAAATGATTAGAGGCATGTGGGGAGCTTCTTTACAAGTAAATTAGCAAGAATGGTCCAGATTTGCAGCTGATGAAAATTGGCACAGTTCCACGAGAATCAGTGGCACTTTGCCAGTTAACACCAGCGGAGAACTTACCCCAATATTTTTTAATATGAAAACCAGGGTGATTATAGCAGAGACCTAGAGCAAAAGACTGACATAATGATGAAAGCAAGGCTGTGCAAAGTCTAGACTGTGTGTCTTTAGAGATGTGGGGTTCTTTGAGTGTTGCTTAGGATCAGTTTTTACAGTCAATGTAAAGTTGATTTCTAATTTTTGCTGTAGGATGCAGATTTCTTCTGTCATATCCCAGTCTGCTCCAGTCTAGCCCTTACTTCTACCTTTTCCCAGTTCCAGTTCTATACTCCATTGGCATCAGGGAGGGCTTTTTAAACTAATCTACTTAGGCACCACAGAGCAAAAGAGGAGCACTGAGAGTGCAGGAGGCAGTTCAAAAGTCCATACAGCTGTCAAGGTGTTTCTGCTCCTCTGCCACCTGCCCAAATCAGCTTCAAGGTGGGGAAGCTGCCTTCTGCCTCTAACTCTCTGCATCATACAGCTTACTGGGACCTACAAAACCTCTGGAAAACCAAGTTAATGCTTTGTGGGTGGCCCACACTGAACTCAAGGCAAGCTTGGTGATGTGGTTGGACTGCCCAGGTTGTACTGCCCAGCTGTGGATCCACAAAAAGCCACAATTTTTCTGATCCTGGTGCCTGTGTTTTCCTACACTGGTGCAGAAAACATTCTGTGTAGACTACCAGGACAACAATAGAGGCTGGTACTGCTGGGGGTAAAATGTGGTTGAAGTGGTTTCATTTTCAGAGCTCTGGGAAGATGGAACATGCCAAAGACAGAAGCTTTAAATCTGCCGACTCTGACAAGACTCCCTTGAGCACATGTAGAAGGACACGCCCCAATTTTATCTCTTTTTCTGCAATTACTGCACCAACAATATCTGAGAAAGACACAAATGTCTTGAATGTAGACAAAACAGTTTTTCCACTCACACAGAAGGTTTTTACAGAAATCTTCCAGAAAAGTTTCTTCCCAAGACAGAAACCTGGCGTGGAAAACAATTCAAGTTTGGCAAGGTTGTAAGCAACTGAAAATATGTAATAAAGTGGTGTTAAACCACTTAATTATAAACACAGTTACCAGCTAAATAATTTGTGCAGTGAAAATGTGCTTGATGTAGCTAATTGCACTTCCTGATACTACCTGAAATAAAAGGTGAATTAATGAGAGGGAAACACAAAGTTAATGAGAGTTAATGAGACAAAAACCTGTGCAAATAGTTACATCCACATGAGGGAGAGAGAGAGGGAATCCCCGCTGCTTCTGTAGGGCAAGCCACTGCATGGAATAGTAATGCCTTCTATAATTCATTTTTCCCTGTGAGGCTTTCATTTGTTTTACCAGTTACCATTACTTTATAAACTCTCATGACCATCTTCTTAGCTCATCTTTTTGTTTGCCCTCGCCTCCTCAGATTCTTATTGGTTTTTGTGTGTTTTGGCCTGAGTGGAAAGTCATTGAAGGAGCCCATGTGGTCATTCCAGAGAGGGGAGGAGGAGAGGGATACCTTGGGCCCTGGCTGTGCCTGTGCTTGGCCATCCCTGCCTTGTGTGTGATCATTGTGACAGGGTCTGTGCCATTCTGAGGGACAGGTGTTACTGAAGAATAGTTTCAGATGACATCATTAATATCCAGAGTTGTTAGTTCTAAGTCATAGTGACTACAGCTGCCATACAAACTCGGATAAACCGAAGTTTTTTCTCCTAGAACTGTATTGCACAATAATAGATCTTTTAAAGGGACAGTTTCTTCTTCTAAACCAAAAGTCAGTCACTTAATATTCTAGATACTGGTCACTGGGCTATTGGTGCATGCTGATACTCTAGTATTTCTCATTTTAAATTATTTTTTCTCCCTATTTTTTAAATAGAGATTTATTTTTTCATTTTAAATGCCTTTGAAATGCCTGTTAGATGTGTATTTATTTTCTAGTTTAATTTTTTATTAACAGAGAGTAAAATTTCCTAATGACCCTCATATTTCTAATTAGAATTTGTCTAAGAGGTGAAAGAACCAGCATAATATTTGTTGAATAGGAGATACAAATGCTGTTGCTAATGTGATGTAGCTATTGTGCCTGTGTGAGGCTTCCGTGCCTGAGAGAAAATAAATATTTATTCCAAGTATATCTGTTGATTTGACAAATACTATTAAATCTCTTTACATATATCAACTCTCCTAAGTAGAGTTTTGCATATTTTTTTTCTAAAATTATACTTTGGATTTGGAAGAATGAGTAAAATCAGACATTCTGTCAAAAACATGCTACATTTATGGTAGTCCATGCAATTAAAAAACGTAAATTGCCATTCAGTTTTAGCGTTGCCAATACTGATGGAAAGGTCGCTGAGTAGTTCTTGTTGAATGAGATTTTCGCTAATGTTTAAGCCACCAATAAAACCTCCAGTTAAGCCCTTCATAGGAAACTTAAGAATTGACTGATGGGAGTCACATGGTTAAATCAGTGCTTGTTATTCATAATTTATTCAATGGTTGATGGAAAAAAATTGTCCAATTATTTGACAAATACCGCTTGGCAAGATGATTTACAGAGAATAATGCAAGTATTTGTTGAAGAATTTAAAGTGACAAAAACTGCTAAAATTACGGCCTTTATTCTCAATGCAGTGATTAGAGCTGATTGAATGATATTCAGACAGTTTGACTAATTTTGAATAGTCCTTACACAGGCAATATTCCCATTGACTTCAGCTGGAATTTTGCCAGAGTAAGGACTGCAGGATTGGGCCTTTGAGTGTAATGTCTTGAAAGGGTCCCTTTATAAAGCAGCAGCTTAAATTCTGAACTGCAATGAAAACCCATTTTCACTTTCCTCTGTTACTTTGCCTGTTCTGTGGAATTGCTCCATATGAATGTTAATCCCATTCCCTCTTTATCAGCAGAGGGTGCTATGGGAGTTTTGTGCTCCCCGGTAGCCTTTTGTTTATGCACAGTTCAATCTAATTTAAGTTGAACTGACCATTTCAATGGGAGTCAAGTGTGTATTTAAATGGTGTGTGGGAGAGCCATAGTTTAATGGCAAACCATTTCCTTAATTGATCCAAGTTAAAGAAGGGAGACATTTTAAAGTGGATATTTTCAGATTCCTGGCCTCTACCCCCATACCCTCCTAAATGGGTCACTGAAAGTGTTCTTACACCTTTGCATGATAAATGATAACATTTGCATGTGTTTTTAAAAGGCAGGTTCCGTATTCTAAATTACTAGAAATGTATAATAAACTAATATTTTTGGATATACTCTTCTGTGACTTTTTAAAGTTCCTGATTTTTCTAAATGTTAGTAGGACTTCAATATAAAAAAATAGTGTTTACAAATCCTTGACATGGAAATGCTCAAATTGGAAAAATGGATTTTGGTAAGTCAGCATCATATGCTTTGTTACAAGAGTGTTAAGGTTGTAAAGTCAAGTGTAGAGAAAACAGAAAATACATAGGCAATCTTAATTCTGGTTATTTTTTCAATTGTTCATCATCATCCTGGCAGGGATATTAAATTACATGATTGCATAGCTACTTTTTTCTCTGAGATGTCTGTGCCTTTAACATATACAAAAGAGACCGCTGAATAGGAGCTTTATGAAATGTTTCTTTTTATCTGAATTGCTCAGTGTATACCACTGAGTTATTTGCTGCACACCATTCTGTCCAGCATTGAATGCATGATTATCAACTTCCTCAAGTATCTTTCTACAGCGCTACCATAAGAGGGTAGTTTATTAATCCTTTGGTTAATCACTGTTTAAAGTGTTTTTGCTATTTAACACATGAGGACAGAAAAAATGGTGAAATGCAAGGTAAAAGTGATCAATTTTATTAATTCGAGATGCTTTAAACCTCTTACATTTCAGAATACTTTAGACTTCTTGTAGAGAAAGCAGATCTGTGGCCAGCTCCAGCAGTTCTGGATTCTCAGCCCTTTCACAAATCAAATCTGTGATCTCAGGCAATCTGGATTTTCAGAAAGTAAGGGCCAGACAGTCAGAGTTCAGCAGTGCAAAGTTCAGAGTGATTTTTCAGCATCGTTAGGTTGTGGCCAAAACTGACCAGATTCCAGCACTTGAGGATTATATTTTTTAATCTTACGGCCACATTTTTAACTTTCCTCATGCACTGCCTGTCTTTCAACTCCTGTTCTAAGTGAGAGAGTTTCTTAAAGAAGGCATTCTATTCTCATTTTCTGCACATTTCCAGCTGTGATGGGTTCCCAGCCTGTTGGCCTCTTGGTACATGGAACGAAATGGCTTCATGTAGATGATCATCTAATGGTCCAAAACTACTAAGGTGCTGAAACAAAGTTATGGAGGGATTCCAGAGTGCTGGGTTTTTTCTAGCCTTAATTTTCATAATGCCATCCTGTGGAAGGAAGTGAGACTTCAAATTTGTTGGAAGGGTGATTGTAATGCTGCACCTAGAAATATGCTGGTTGCTTGAGACACTGGCAAAGACAAAAGCCACGGATGAGCTGGACAATCTGCTGCTGTTGGTTGTTCTTCATTATGTGGCCCAGCTTCCACTGTGAATTTTGTAATTGAACTTCTGTATCCAATCACCCTTAAACTTTTCTGCCTGATTCTCATTCCACTGGGATAACTTGCAGTGTTCCTTTCTAACCATGACTGACGGGAGGGAGGATAGCAGACAGAGGCAATAAAAGGCACAAGAAGGAGAAAACGTACAGCTTTCATTGCTAGTGGGCCTGGTGGGTGCACACAGACAGAAAGCTGCACCAAGCCCTGCCAGGGGATGGACCTGTGATTCAGGAGGACAAGGTACACACACTCCAGCTGCCCCAACAGGTTTCAGTGGGTCCAGCTTTGCTACTTATTATTTGCTCTACAGTCAAAATTTCCGCTCAGTCTGTGTGGGTAGATGTGCAGAAACTCATAACTTGGCTGAATTTGTGGACATTTTCACAAGAACAACAGAATATTGATGCTATGGCAACTGCTGTGCCACGTTTCCAAATCCTGATCTGAGTCATGGAGGGAGCAGTAGCTTTTATTTTAAATGTAAAAGATGGGGGGAGGAGGGAATAGGGAAAGAAATGTATTCATCCTCCCAGCCCTGAGAAGGAGCAGAATTCTTTTAGGTCAACATTTCTCTAAAATTTCAGCCTTAGCAGTCTTCAAGCCTCTCAGCCCAAATCATTACAGTTTGAGGAAGCTGTGAACTCCTGCAAAGATGGTATTTTAGTGGGAAGTCTGAGACAGCCTTGTCTAAGACCACTGCCCTCTGCAGATACTGCATTCTCTACTGTAAACCATTATCTTCTGCTGGTGAGAAAGTTTTGTTCATTGCTTTTGCAGTGCTTCCTAACCATCTTGGAAATACGTATTTTGATTAACTCCAGTCTTTGCACACATAAATTCTGTTTCCTCTGGCATCATCAGAAGCATTTTTATGTTGTTTTTTGTTTTAAGTAGTGCTTTGAAATCCAAAGGTGACACCTTTATTGTTTGAGGCTATTGCTAGAACAGGTGTAAGATGATGAGTTCCCTGAAAATGCTTGCAATAATATAAAAAAATGTTGAATTTCTAAATTGAAGACTACACTTTTTTTTCTTTTGCTTTTGTTTGACACTGTAACTAATCAGTGTACTTCACTTCCAAATGTGTTTAACTGGAAATTTTGCTTATTGCTCATTTTCACAGTTGTGTTCTTAGCACTTCCAATAGTAGAATTTTCTTGTAGTTCAAATTATTGTCATTTTTCCTTACTGATCTCTAGAAGGTGGCTTTACTTTTTAACTGCTAAGGAATAACGATGTTATTGTTGAAGATATTTTCACTGTGACATTTCTCTTAAATAAAGAAATGAAAAATTTTTGTATTTAGGTGGCTGTTTAAGAAAAGTGTTATAATACTCTTTTTAAACCTAGTGCTAGAGAAAAATATTTGACTTGCTGTTTATTTACTTGAATTCAGTCATTGAAAGAGTATTTTAAGTGGTGATTTGTACTAGAACAAAACAGATTCAGAGGAAGTTTTTCTTATGCCCACTGAGAAGGTTAAGTGAAGATGGAGATTTTTCTTTGTATGTAAATATTAGTATATTTATATTTCTATTTATTACATTTATAATATTACGTCTGTGTTTTTACTGCTGCTCTAACTGTCTTTAAGAGTTGCTGAGCACTGAGACCTAAGCAGCCAGGAGAGACCCAAAAGATGAAACTGTACTTGCTCATCAGGAGGAGCTTTCTTGCCAAGTTTTGTAGCACAG
Source organism: Ifrita kowaldi (assembly GCA_013398055.1). Taxonomy (NCBI): domain Eukaryota; kingdom Metazoa; phylum Chordata; class Aves; order Passeriformes; family Cinclosomatidae; genus Ifrita; species Ifrita kowaldi. Next base: position 551,916 of record VZRS01009924.1, on the reverse strand, counting down.
AATGTGTTTTGTTTTATTAGTTTTTACTGCTGTAAAAGTCTCTTTAACCTGCTTTTATGCAGGTTACAATAAGGAAGCCAAATGCTTTCCTAGCTTGTTCAGAGCACTTGTAACATTATTGGTACCAAACTTAATACTGCTCCATCCTTTTCCTTATTTCAATTCTTGCTAAGCTCTTCTGCCATGCTGTGTGCTCTTATTTTATGTTATGTCCAGTTTGAGTGAAACTGTCCTTGTATTGATTCTTGTGGTTACCTGCCAATCACTTCACTTTGCCTACACTTCTCCATATGCAAGGGCCTTCTTTCTTTGATATCCTCCCTGTCCAATCAACATCTCTTCCCAGTTCCTGGGATGTTTAACTTTTAGATTAGGCTGTCAAAAGGTCTTAAATCTCAGGCAAATTACATGCAAGTCTGTTTAGTATAGATGTTTATCAAATACATGCTGGTTTTTCCTATTCTGTGTGTCAATTATTTCTGCTTACATCCCACTGATTTTGTTTCTTCTTCAGCCCACCAGTAAATAAGATCCCCTATTTTCAAGGATTTTCGTTATTTTTATGTTGTATTCTTCTGTCGAAAGCATTTGTGCATTCTTTCCAAGAGGGATGGAAAAAGGAGGTGTTACAGAAGGAAAGATTTACATGGGAGAAGGAACCAGAAGAATGAAAGAAGAAAAGAGAAAGCAGAGAAATCTATTGATCTCCCACAGAGATAAGATTTAAAACTAGAAGTAAGAGCTCCACGTGGAAGGAATCTTTGTTCCTTCATTGCATAATAAATGCAATGTAATGTTCTTATGCCTGCCTGGGCAGGGTACAATATCTAAATACCTGTGAAGTATTTATCAGGTATCAATGCATTTGGATTCAGGCTTAAAAACCAAAGTGACCTAGATATTTTGTTCATGGTGATCCAAAACCTGCGGAGGGACAGATCTTCCCAGTCTGAGTCACTTAGATAACACAACAAAACCAAAAGGCTTGGATGTTCAGAGGGCAGAGCACCTACAATGTGAATTGGAACAGTGCAAAAGTGGGCATTCCACTTCTGATAAATCTTTATGAAGAAACACTCTGCAAATGAAACAAATTGAAAAAACTCATGTTTCTTCATATTGTTTAGTGTGTTCATTAGTTACCTTGCTATGTTCTGTCAGGAGGAACCAGGAGACATATGCAAGTGTGATTGTTCCTTTTTTGCAACAAAGCCCTATAAGAACCAGAAGTTAAAATTCCAAATCCCACTGATCTGCTGTTTCTTTGATGCTAAAGGCAAACTGGTTGGGAACTACTAAAATATGCCCCCATTCAGTAAACACAGTAGGAAATTCCAGTTCCTTCTGCTTATGGAAGCTTAGTCTTAGTCTAAAGACCACCTGAGAATATTATGTATTGCATTATCTCTCAGTGTCTTTATCCAGGGAATTCCAGGAAGTAATTTATCTCATGATACAATAGTCTTTGGTCAACAGCTTGTACCCTTTGTACCAAAAGTAGATAGTAGATAATGGCCAGTACTAATGATATTGTCCTGGGAGTATGGATTGTAAATCCCTTCCAGGAAATCTGGCAAATACTTGGGTATTTGGCATGAGTGTCTGAGCAAACTTCAGTCAGGACAGGTTGTGGATGGTTTTGTGCATGGCAGTGACTGTGTGTAGATACTGTGGCAATGCACATTAGTTTGAGCAGGTGTTTGCCAGCTTAAACTCCACTCATTTAATTACCGACCACGTTTCTCTAATGTGCGGAAGCGTGGTGGAGAAAATTGTCCACAGTGTGCTAGAATGCCATTACTATTCTTGAATGGTAATCAAGGACAGCTGACACCTGGTCATTGTGAATAGTATTTCATAATGCTTATGTTATCAGGTGGCTGCTTAGTTCCTCATCTGTCACCTTCAGCCTTATCCTTCTGCTGGCAGAATAAATACACACCCTTCCTTTGGAAGCACTTTTGGAGCAGTCAAAGAATTTTCTTGTTTTCCAGTTTTCTGTGCTCACTATCATTCTTTAAAGAGCCCATTGATGTCACAGTTGTATCATCCACGTAAGCGAAAGAACACAGCTGAGATTTAAAGTTCAAAATATGGAGTGTTTTGATGCTCACTTTTCCTTGTTCTTGCTGTATCTAAACACCCAAACCAGTTCAACTTCTGTTACTTTTTATTTATGCTTGTAGACCCACTAGGAATTACTTTCCTCGAGGTGTCAGTCTCAGCTGAATGAGCTGGGGAGCAAAATTCTGTGTGTTGCACTGCACTATCCCTTCCCTCTTCCTCCAAGGCTTTATGTTAACAACACCAGCCCTGGAGAGACATAGTATGGGTCTGGACATGGAGATCCACGATTCACACAGCCTCACCTCCACTTGTTTGATGCTCTCTCTTGTTTGAGATTCCTTGAATGCCCAAAGGCAACAAGCAGCAGTTCAGCTTCAGATGGAGTTTGGGCTGTAAGAATCTGGACCATGAGACCTTAGGAGCTGAAGTAGGACCACCAGCATGTTTCCTAGAGGTATTGATGGGGGTAGCTGAGGGTAAAGAAGCTGGTTTTTTGTTAATAACTTTAGGCGTGTAAAATACTTGAATAATAAGATAGTAACAGCACTTGGCAGCATCTTGTGACTTACTTTAGATTTGAATGGCCACCTTAGAAGACAAGCTCTGTATTCCTTCAGACCTGGCGATGTTACAGATTTATCCTACTAACACAGTCTGCTCTTTATCAGATTTTTGCCACTATGTTCCTGTTCACCTGCTGTAATGAAATTCTCAAATGAATTGAATGAACTGGAAGCCACCTCTGAATAACACAGCAATTTTTCTTGAGTATCCAAATCTAAGACTCCATGGGTGGAAAAACGCTTTTTTATGTTGTCATTCAGAAGTGGTAAAAATCTGTGCAGTAGAAGAACTAGGGTACAGAGTTTCTTGGTAGTTACATTATTTAATGAAATTAAAAAAAAATAATTTTGATGTCTTTACAACCTGCCCAGCACCTTTAGATGGATTTTTCTCGGGTAATGAATGTTTTCTATATCCAACCTTTAAGCAATGACATGATGTTACATAATGTTACATTTCGTTGGCAGCCCTAAAACTTTTCTCTTCTGGGAAGAAACTTCCCAGACCATATTCCCACAAGAAGTAAGTTTTAATATGTATCTCCCTGATCCTTTTTTTCTTCTGTTCAAAGAAAATGTCAGCTCTCTTTAGAATTGGCCAGGAAGCATTTGCAAGAGGTTAAGTGATACTACAAATGTTCCTTAATTGAGTTTAGATGCATTCCATGCATTTTTACACCAGCATCAAAGAAAACATCTTTCCAAAGATAAGCAGCTTCTTCTCATATTTCAAAAAATCATCACGTATTTTCATCAAGCTTTCAGGAATGAAAGCTGCTGGACTGCAGTGTTGTCATAATAAAAAAGAAAGGTGCACACAGAGGTTCTGTGATCCGGAGGTGACAAGTGCTGAACAAACAGCGCGTGAAGACATCTTCCTACCTGACAGCATCCATCTCCATCAGTTATTGCTCTTGTACAGGCTCAGATATGTTTGATCAACTTTCAGATGATTATCCTGGCAGGAGCAGGTGAAAGCAGTCATGATACTTTGACTCAGAGTAAAGTACAAGGCAGTCTGAAGGAACCTTTCATTAGCAGTTGATACCCTGTTGACAGTGAGATTCATACAAGGAAGTCGGGATGGAAACAGTTTTCCATTTCCCTCCTTTATGAGAGAGGTTTGGTTAGGGTGGTATGTGTAGGGAATTTCTGCTCTCTGACTTGTATATTAACACATCTCATATTCAGAATTTTCACTGCAAACTGTGACTCTGGTTTGTCTGCACCTATTTCCAATTAAGTGACATGATTATTCTTTCAGCTGGGTTTAGTTTTTTAAAAGCTGTTTTGAAACACACGTATTCCTGTGACAGAACCAATGCAATTCTCTGTGAGAAATTTGAAATCACTCAAATTTCAAGCAGCTCAAACTAAAACCCGACCTGAATCTGTCCAACAAGGCATTGATTATATTGGTAGCATATATTGGTACTTTGGGACTGGTTACCTGATGATGGTTTTGCTCTCTGAATAGACTCATTGAGCTGTTGATGCACATGCCAGGGTGTTCACATCAAGTATGACTCTGAAATATTCTCCATTCATGCAACTGAAAATGAGTTCAGGTGAATGAATGAAGAATAAAAAATTAGAAATCTAGTTAGTCTGAAGAGTTTTTGGAATATGAATACTACTTTTTTTCCCCCCTTGTCTCTATTTAACCAGTTTTAATGTCAAATAATTTAATTTTATTGAAGAATAAGATTTAAATTCTTGTCAGCATTGAAGCAGATGAGGTCATGCCAGTAAATTCAATGGGGTTATGGATTTTTAATTTTCTTTCATTCAAAGCCACGTTAAATAAACAGAGAGGAATAAAGACTCCGTAATACAAATGAGAATCAGGCCAGTGGTGTATTTTCATATTCCTAATATCTGTGCCTCTTTTCAGCATTCATCTTGTACCTCACATCCTACCATTTGTTTCTTTTAATCTGTGTCCATCTCTTCATCACCTCTGATACTTTATAACATTATTTGACCCTAAACTTTGAGTGACATGACCTGGCTTAAACAGATGGTTGGGTTTAACTACTAAAGTTATCTGCTGACAGTTGCTATCCTGCACACATTCGATAAAGAAATGCCTTTTGGATTAATAGGTTTTTGCATTTCACTTTAGCATTTTATCAAATACTCCTATTTTGTCACTATTATAACCTATTAAAATTCTCTCCTCTACTACAAGGAAATGTGATTTTTAAAAGTAAATAGATGTTCATGCAGGTTTTAGTGATTGCAATCTTTGCATTTCTTCCTTCCAGTTTCCTCAATGAGACAAATTCTCCAGTTATTCTTAATCTTCCCTGAGCCATGAATTGTCAAGGGTGCAGTAAGATGGAATCATGCTGGTGCATTATGAGAGGTGAAGGCTGGTTGGAGAAATTGAGCTGTGATATAGAGTAGGAAGGGTACAAATGTAAACTAAAACAATAGTTTGAATTTTTTTCCTGTGTCAGATTTACAGAGTTGCATCAAAATTGGATTAGCTCCTAACAAGAATAAAAGATAATGAGATAACAAAATAAAATTCTACATGGCTAGACTCTACAGGCCCTCTTCTGCATTTTTATAATAAAACCAGGAACTCACATGAATAATTTACCTTTTCTGCAGTACCTTCTCAGTTCTTCCTGCAATTGAACAAGACTTACCATAAATCAATGTTTAATTACTTATAAAATTGTAAAAGGATTCCATACCCTATTCTGGATGCCTTGGCATCACATTCTTCAATAAGCACGTGAAAGTGGAGTTTTCCCTGCCATCAATAGATAGTTACAGTGAGAACAAATAACTAAAATGTGCTCCTGCACACAACACCTTCAACAAACCATTCCTTTAGAGACAAAATCAGGAGTTGGAAGTCCTCAGTATCCTTGTGACTGCTAGCCCTGGTATGTTAAAAGTTTATTTTCTTTGTCATCCATTTTTATGGTCTTTGTTCACCGCACTTGCAAACACCTCCCTATGTTCTGACAGACTCCTTTAGCAAAAAAAAAGTGTACAAGAAAAAAATCTTAGGTAATTTATCTTTTATTTGCTGTTATAACAAGCTGCATTTTTGACTTTCCATTGTTTTTCAGTGAAGAAACTTTACATTGCGTGGTTGTGCTGTGATCCTCAGGCCAGCTGATGTAAATTAAACATTTGCCTGTATAGGGGATACTTGGTTCTTGATGCAAAGGACATGAAACAATGAACAATGTTTACATTAACTCTTAACAGTATACTCTTGGTTCTGGTAGTTTCTGACCACACCGGCAATGATTTTGAAAGTAATGAAAAGCTTCTTAAAAATAGAAATAATTTGTGAGACACATTTTGTGAGAATATTTTGAATGTGAAATGAATTTAGACACAGGAAGGTACGCACTGAAAGTGGAGATTTTCAAATTCCAACCCAGACAATCCCACCAAATGCCTAATCCTCTATTGCATGTCACAGGGTCGGGCAGTCCTGATTTTTCTTACAGGGACATATCAGAGAGCATCTGAGAGTCTTTAATCCATGAACTGTCCATATTCACTCTCAATGCTAAATAAAGAAATAATATAAAGGTCAAAGGCAACGAGAAATACAGCCATAAAACTTCCAGGCCCTATAACAGCTGAAGAAGATGGAGTGTTCTAAAAGAAGCAGAATTTTTCATTCCCTCAACAGATTTACTGGTTGTCTTGCAGGTTGTATCATTTCAGATGAAACTGAAGCAGCACACACCAAAATGCATCACAGATTTGGGGTTCCTTGGTGGTAAGGGTGGCTTTCCTTATGGTGACATCTCCTGTCATGCAGAAACCTGCCCAATTTCAATTTTGGGTAATGGCGAGACATTACAGTGACAGTACAGGCACAGAAGATTCTTGCACTAAAAATTTGTAGTAAAAAGCTGTTTTCCTTCACCTGCACTTGCTTCCAGCATATTCTTTTGCCTGCACAGTTGAAGTGACCATTCTTAATTAAAACCCAATAAAACATGTCCCATTTCTCAGTGTGACATCCAGCACTTCACTGCCATTGGGAGAGGTCATGTTTGGAAAATTCCTGGTTGCTCCCATGCCTTTGAGATAGTTACATACTTGAAAATTCTTCATGTTTAACCTCATTTTTTTCTTTATTTCATTATATCTATTTTCCTTAACCGAGTTGCCTCCAAGGAACTTTTTTTGGCCTTCCTCTGAAAAAGGAGGACACTCAAGGCTTTTCTTACTGTTTATATGCATAAAAGTGTGGAGAGAGATAAGGCAGAAAATTTAAATGCCGCCACTTGCATAGTCTAAAACTGTAAATCCCCACAAAGTAAGGTTAATTAAAGCCCCTGTCTTCACTAACTGACTATTCATACTCTGTCTTACTCCAAAAATGCCAGGTACGTGGGGGATTAGTGAGTGTCTGCATTATCAGATATCTGGCATCAAGTAACGAAGCAAGATGTCCAAACTTCTGTGATTCATTGGAGCTGTTTATATTTTTCCAGCTGGAGCAGGCATTCATCAGCTCTGGGAAAGCAGAGGGGGAAGTACACCACACCTCCAAATCCCGTTTACTTTCTCCTTTCCCACAGGAGAGAATCACTTTGTTTAGAGACAAGGTGGTTAGAAGTTAATTGCAATTTAATTACCCCCTGTGTATACTTTTGCAGCTAAAGAGAAAGGCAGCCTCTCAGTTAGTATCTTCATGCTTTCAAAAATAGCCCAATGAGGCTTTCAAAAGAGGTCTGTAAAGTTGGGAAGCACATTTTACACCTACAGCCAAGTCGGTCCCTCAGTCTTGCCCTCACAAATGCCTTGAGGCGGCATATTTTGGTTTGTTGTTTAAAGATGTTGTGTCTCTAACTAAAATGGTAAGATTTCTGAGACCAAGCTAGAGGTGTCCATCAATCAATGAACACAACATTAATGAAAATATTGCCAGGATTTTTTTCATTTTCTCTATGATGTTGACAGATAGGATACAGTGCTATAAAAACACGAAATAAAAAGACAGCCTTCCACTAAAACCACTTAAAATCTTAAATAATCATTTAAGGGGAAATTTTCAGATAAACCTCTGAAAATCTAACCTATTCTGTGGCCATGGTATTTTAAAAATATAGCATAGCTGTTAGGCTGATAAAGATTACCTTCTAGCAGCTCTTTATTTTGCCATTAAAGTGAAAATATAATTATTGTCCTATGATTTTTATTACTGCTATCAAAGATTGTTTTTACAGGACGGGGTGCAATTGGGTTTTATAGAAGCCTCCACGGCGAAATTCAAATATTTGTCTGATTTCAAAAGCATGCATGTCAGTCCAAAATTGCAGTTTACTCAGCATACCTGATACAGAGTGAAAATACATGTAACAAAGCAAATGCTAAAACCAACATTTTCTGGAGAAGATTGATGCGTGGTAGATATGGCAGAAGACTGAGCCTCAGGAATCAAGTGCAGCTTTTTTGTTGTTGTTTTCTTTTTAAAATGTTTTAAATTCTTGTGTGAAAAGGCCTATGTAAATGCTTAGTATTGGCTTGTTCCCATTTCTTCCACGAGCTCCTTGTTTAACCAGGGACTAATAATCACTTAGCTTTTGTATGGCTGAGTTTACTCATGAATGTAGTCACTATGAGTATTTTGACAGAGGTGTCTTTACGTTACATTCCTTTTTGAATCTGAAGATAAAAGGCTTTATTTTAATAACTGTCTAATTCCTGAAGCTACACTGATGTATTAAGTAAAACAGTACAGTTTTTATACTGCCTTCTATTAAAAGTGCTAAGCCCTGAGTGCATTTCACAGACATATATTTTCTCCTTCATATTTAAAGAAGAGGAAAGATGGATGCTGCTAGAATTTTTGAAATCCAAGGAGAGCTGATAGTAACATGGTACATCTACAGTGTTCTGCAAGGCTCTGAATCCTGCGGACTAATAATTTTAAATGCAAACCAGAACATTTAATCTTTGGCACTTTACAGGACAGTTCGGCACTACCTGAACAAAGTTCTCAGGCAAAGCGACAGGAATATTACTTTGTACTTTACAAATACCTTTTTGCTGGAATTGCTCTTAGTGCATTTTGCAGATGGAGAAATCAAAATGCAGAGGAAAGGCAAGGCTTCAATGCAATGAGACAATAAAGTGCATCTTTATTATGAATGATTGTTCTTAAATATATGCCCACATGTTACACTGGCCTGGGGCTGGATCGTTTATTTGGAGTGGTACAGCAGACAGCCCCAGAATTAAGACTATTGGAATCTGCTGATTCTCATTACTCTATTTTTTTACTGGATTGCGATTAACATCAACAGCAAAGATGAGAAAACACAATCAGAAAAGAATAAACCTGACCAGCAGGTGGTTAACACTTGTACCGAATGAGACATTTTCCATTTTTATTAGCATTAAACAACCAAGTGACACTGGTGGTGATGGAAGAGAATATACAAGAAAAAAGGACATTCCATGTGCAATGCAAGCCTATATGTGCATTGAAAAAAGACCATTGAACTCTCCTGAGTAGTTTTTAGAAACAGTGTGACATTGAGAGATGTTGTGGTTATTACGCTCTTTGACATTAATCCTCATGACTAAAGTTTTGTGCATGCAGCTCTATGAAATAAATACGTGCATTTGACATAGAATTCCTGCAGATCAACAGCTTTTTTCACAAAAAAAGCTTATAGTGTTCAACAGACACTTTAAAAATAACTTATTTTTCTGCTTTTATAAAGAAGGTTTAAATTGCTCAGTGTGTTTGTACAGCTAAGATATTTTATTGATATCACGTTCCACAATGTCCGGCTTTGGGCTTTGGAAGGGACCAAATGGTTTCTGAAGGTTTGTTTTGGTTTTTTTTCCTTATTTTTTTGGACAAGATTAAAGAATGTAAAAGACTATTTGTATTAAACAGATTAAGCTGTTAGTAAACATGTCCCCTTTAAATTAAGTGGTGGTGAAGACAAAGAAAGTGCTTTGTTGTTGTCAAATGGATTTGTCTTAAGTCAAATGGGCAAACAAGTTAAACATCAGTCCTCTTTAAATCCCTAAAGGCTGTGCAGATTAAATCTCAAAAGGTCTGTAAAATGAGTAAAAAAATTAAATTGCTTTACTTCTTCCTGTCATTTACTTTGGTTAAAGCATTTTTCTTCTTCCTTTTCTTTTTTCTTCTCTTTTTTCTTCTCATCCAGCTTTTGAGAACTTTGTTTTCAAACTGCATTAGCATACAGACACATATTAAACAAGAATTTCACTTCTCTGCAGTCTTGTCACTTGTGATGAATACATCCTTGCTCAGTAAGTGCTGGTGACACATCATTGTGGCAGCTTCTGCCTCTCAACAGAAGGATAATTAATCTTGCTATCAACACTCCTAAACAGGGGTAGTTGGCTCAAAGTTTTTATTCCGTAGAGCTGCTTTGTGTGGGGTGGGATTCCTTCATCTGAAATGGCTGCCTGTGAATCGTGGCTTTTCTGTGATTAGCTTTTCTTTAATGCTGGGGGTGTGGATCTGAGTGGGAACAACAAAATGAGCAGGTTTTGTGCTGTTCTGACTTGGCACTTTCATGCCTCAATAAAGTGGATGGTGCAGCATGTGATTCAGAAAATATACCAAGTGCTAAGGTGGCCTCATAGGAGTGTGAAAGAGAATTCAAGGTATCCTTCTACAGATTCTTCTTCCATCTGACTGACTACAGTGGGAATTTGGGTGGTTTGGTTTTTGCCAGGAAGACATCCAAAATATCTTGCTTATACACCCCAGATACGAATGTGAAAATATTTTCTGTGCACGTCCAACAGCTGTCAAACATCAGAAGTATTGGAAAGGGGACAGAATGCTAGCTCGCTATGCATTTAAGACTGACTATTCACCAATTTTTCCCACAAGAATTTCATCATCCCAGCAGCTCTGTAATGATGAAAATCAACCAACGGAGTATTTGCTCCAATTGGATTTTCATTCAGTTTATTAATGATAAAGAAACTCAACTTCATGCATATTAAAAGAGTGTTGATTGAAGGTCACAGAGGTGTTAGCTGTGGTGTCCTGGCTAAATTCCAGTTGGCTAATTACAATCTGCCTTCCTAAAACTCCCTTGTAGTTTCATTATTTAGATCATTATCTTCTTATACTTAGTTCCAAACTCCTGGTAGCATGGCTCTATTTCTGTTAAAGGGCTCTCATTGTTGAGCGTGTTGGGTCCTGGGAAGGCAAATGGTGAAGCCAACTTTCTGCCTCCTTGGATGCAGTATTGGTGATATGGATATGGGACTTAAGTGGGAATATATCTAGCTGCACTACAAGGGAACTGAGGCATGTTTTACAAAGCCATTTCCCACTCTGTGACTGTCAATTGCTGTTCTAGAATCAGAGGGCGCCCATATGGAAAGGTGTATCTTTTTGCTATTGACTTCCAGCTACCCAAACATATAATTTGATGTGATTTCTCCCCCCACTCTTTCATTTTCGAATTGTGTACTACTCACTCCTGCTTGCCCGATACTTTCTACCTTTCTGGCAAGCAAGCTTTATTTTTTCGCAAAGGTTTGTTGAAGCAAGCAGGTCAGATGGACAATCTCTTTTTTCTGATTGTCTCATGTTAATTGTTTTCTCCCAAGGCATGTGAGCTGTCTATGGCCCTTCTAAAGGGGTCATGCTGGGAAACATGGGAATATATTTTCTGTTTTGTGGTGCAACACGAGTGCCCTCCACTCCAGACCAGCCTCTGTTTGGTCAGGCCTCCCAAAGCTCACTGTAGGAAAGAGAGAGGCTCTGTACTCCATTACCCACTTGGTTCTGTACTCAAGGAACCATGCTGCAGCTTGCAGAGCTGATCCATAGAGTTCGGGGGCATTTGGTATCAGCAGTATTGTTTTCACATTTAGCAGGGGTCACACATCAACGGTGCTGTCTAGTAGTAACAGGCTGAGGTCAAATTTGGCTGTGGTCTGTACTGGCTTTAGCACTACACTCCATTCGTAGTCTTTGATTGCTGAAGGTCCACTGTGAACACCAAGGAGAAGCAGTGAAGCAGCTATTTAGAAATGGGTTCAAATGCAGTTGAAATAATTTGCTCTAGAGATTAGGCCCATGCTCTTAATTGAAAAAGGGAAGGAAAATGATTTATCAATTATTCAGCATGTTTTCTTTGTACGAAACACTGAGGGTTTTTGTAAGTATGTGTGTCTCAATATAGTGTTTTTATTGAACTATTAAATGTAATTAGAAACCAAAGGTAAATGGTGTCTCAGTGAGTCAAGAAAGCCACAGAGGAGCTGAGTGGTGTCTGTAGCTTTCTGAGCGTTGTCAGTTCCCCAGGAAGCCTACCTAAGGGTGATTAGCTCTTTACTCAGGCTTACTTCAGCTTGTTTCCAACTAATGATGATTTACCATTTAGCTAAATGCTAAGCAGCGTTTGTTTGACAGAGTGCAAAGTGTGGGCTCAGAGAAAAGCAGGTAAAGATTCACTACAAAGGGCCTGTCAAAATACTTCTAACATAGACTGTCACAGTGTTAAACAATTTATTAATAAGCCTATTAATACCCAAGGATTTTTTCGTGTGTGTGTCTTGAGGTTCTGTTAAAAACATCAGTGTTTAAGATGCTATCCACACAGGCTTAATGCCAGAGAAAGCAATCCCATTAAATTGGACCTCATAAATATTTCATGAGGTCCAATTTAAAATTAATCTTGGCATGAAGCCAAACCAGGCAGTATATTTGCTACTGTATTAAAAAGAAGCAGCAGATGAGGTACTTTTTCACAATAGTAATCTGACTGGATTTTTTTGCACAATCATATCAATATTTTTAATAATACAGCTGTTAGTTTTGGCAGGAAGAAATGCATTTCTTTCATCACCCGTTCACGCACGGATCATACTGCAACTAGTGTATTTTAAATGTTGTCATTCTAGAAAATTATTTTATTTTCCTGGTGATGAAATCTCTGTTTTCTGAAAAAAAAGTCACCTTGTTACTTGAAAGAAAATAAATAGTCAGATCTGTAAATTAACAGGGAGAGTGTAGGTTTCTTTGGGAAAGGGCTATAAAGCAGTCAGTTTTCAAAAGGGATTTAGGCAGGTAGAAGGTTTTCAATGTGATTTGAATCTGAAGTACCTTGGTCATCTGGGAAATGAAGTTTAGGTTTTTAAAGTCATTTTGATTGTGAAATTTACTTCCTAGTAGGCAAATTGGAAGAAATGTAATTTGAAAACAGTTGAGACTCAGTGAAAATATAGCTGTGCTAGAAATCTTCTAGGGAAGCCTTTATATATTTTTTTGAGACAATGTGCCCAGATTTTAATGCCTCTTTGAGTCATTCAGGACACGGAATCAGAGCACAGGAGACATAGGCTCCTGTGAGAGAACTCATTTACTTTGCTCATTTAAGAGATCAGATGGTTCTGAGGGACTGACTGATGGGAAAGGAATTCAGGCTGCAAAAAAATCACTGCTGAAAGAAAAAGTCTCCTACTCTTGGCAATAAGCATCAGATGAGGTCTCTAAATAATTACCAATTTTTGACACAATATTAGGAGACTTTCTTTTCTGTCTTTCATATATCGCTTGTTTTCCTAATCTTTGTCCAAGTTCCAGTCTCGAGAATTTCCTTTATATATTTGGAAAACACTTACAAATGTGTGTGTGAGCAAAGGGAATAAATAATAAATATAATGACAATATAAGAGCTTGAGTAACAGTTTGTGTTTTATGGCTTTAAAACTGGTGTGAGGATGAAGAAGAAAGCCTTTTATGCTGGCATAATTTCTGGGAGACACTGGTAAGAAACAAGATTACAGGGTGTTTAGAGATGTGCGTTTCAATAAGGAGCAATCACCATTCATATGCATACGTTTCATTTAAATGCATTATATACACTAGCAGATTGGGAGGCAATCCTGAAACATTGAACATAATTTATTTGGATTTGAAGAAAGCCTTTGCTTTTGTGCCTCACAATGGATTTGATTTACTAAGTCGGGAGACACAGGGGAAGCAAATTCAAATGGACTTTCATTTGACTGGGGAGAGGGGAGTAGTGGTTATATGAATATGGAAATGGACAAAGGTAGTGTGGAGGGAATGCCATGGGCTTAGGTGCAATAGAGTGAAGGGGGAAGGGGATGCTTCTTCAGGTGGCGACTTGTGCCTCCTGTCTTAGAGATGAATTGAATCCTCTTGTGAAGTGCTGCTGTGTCCTATTTACTTCTGTGTCCTCCTGTGTCTGTGGATGGAGCCTACAGACCTGTCTTGGACTAGATGCCTCGTGTGAAACTAGAGGAGGTGAATACCGAAATTGTTCTTTCCTATAGGTGTGACTTGTCTTTTTTCTTGAATGCAACGAATGAGAGACTGAAGTGGCCATTTGATTTATATGGACTCTTCTCTAGTGGATTTTGGACTGGGCCCTCTGTTGGTGGAAGGGAAGGAAATGAAATGCTTCCTGTGAAGGAAAGGTGACCTTTATAAAACACTATTTAGAGTGGCAATACTGGATGGGTTATGCAGGGCAGGAGCAAACAGCTCTGGAAACCAGCAGGGATTCACTGAGAAAGGGTCACCTCCAAGCTGACAGCGAGAGCTAATCCCAGCTCAGGAGTGAGGCGTGTGTGTCAATGCTGCAGCTACATGTAATAGTCTCTGAGATCTGCATTTCAGAGACTGTGACATGCGAATAAAAGGGCACCTAAGAAACAAGATGGGTTTGATCCTTCCAAAGACAGGCTTTTCAGGATGGGGAAGTGAAAGATGATGATTTTTGAGAAGCAGGGATTTCACGACTTCAGGAACTCTGGCCATGAGATTTCTATTGTGGAGCAAAATTTGGTCAAAAATTGAGTCCGGTGTAGATTTCAATTTGCCTTCCCAATTACAGAGAACCACAGAATGACTGAGGTTGGAAGGCACCTCCGGAATTTGTCTAGTCCAGCCCCTCCTGCTCAAAGCAGAGTCAGCCACAGCAAGTTACTCGGGGCCATGTCAAGTTGGGTTTTGAATATATCCATGGATAGAGACTCCACAACTGCTCTGGGTAACCTATTGCAGTGTTCAGTCACCCCTTCAAAGTAAAAGCTTTTTCTTATGTATAAATTTAATTCCTTGCTTGTATCCCTTATTTTCTTGGATACCACTGAGAAGAGTCTGGAACTGCCTTGTGTACACCATCTCAGAAGCAGTACATGCAAGGCCATGGTAACCCCATTGCTGAGTCTCATCATTGCTTTAGGCATTCTTTCCTGCCCAGTCAAGGTGCAGCTCACAGTATCTTTCTCTAGATACCAGATTTAAATACCCAAATACAAGAATTAGGTTGTCTGTCTGAAGATAATCAGCTTATTCATATGATTTTTCCTGCTTCTCTGTTTCTCATATCCTCTCAGCAGAAAGAAATCTTGTTTTCTTTTTGGCCCAGGATGTAAATTCTGAACTAATAATGAACTTACGCCAAAGAATGGAGATCTTCCAGTGATTAAGAGTGAAGGTGAGAGCTCATGTCTTATAAAAGAAAGGATATACTGCATGGTGGTATATAGATATCTTAGCTGGGCATATAAGAAGGAAGACAAAAATTAAATAAAACATCATAATATGAAAAAAAGTTAAGAAAAAGACAAATTGCTGTAATCTGGAAGCTCACCCACACAAAATGACAAAGAGGGTAGAAAGTCTGGAGTCTGGTAGCTAACAACAGGATGACTGTGATTCACTCAAGTGACTGCAGAAAAGGCAAATAGTCTCAGACACTGTGTTTCCAGTAGTGATAAAGACCATTGATGTCATCCCAAAAAGCACTGTTAAAGCCTGGGATGGTTTAGCCTAGCAAACACTGTGCTGTAAGTGTATATGTCTGCTCTGTACACCCAGAAAGGGAGGAAAAACCCTGGTGCTGGTGAAGCTGGAAGATGCTGACATTAAAGCAAATGGGTTTAATCATCCATGAGTAAGGCTAGCAACACGAACAATATTTGTATCAGGAAGAGCAGGTAAAGTTCTGGAGCCACCTTCCATTACAAACTGTGAGGAAATAAGAGAGGAGTGTGCTCAGTTTATAAAAGGGTATAATGCAGTATAATGCAGTAGATTATGTCAGCTCACACTGGCATCTCCAGTCTAAGTGTCAACTGAGATGTCATTATAAGTAATTTGTAATAGTGTTAGAGTATTAGCCTATTCCAGATCTTTGGTAGCAGTGAATATTTGTCTAAAAATAAATAAAATACAGGGTGACTCCAAAGCCTACTGAATGAATAAAATTCATTGAATATTAACATTGATTTGGTGAGACTTAGGAAAAGCTATGCATATGAAAATAGAATGTATTGATTTCTGTTGACTGCAACATAACTGGAGAAAATTCTCCAAGAAGAGGCAGAGGTGTTCTTAGAAGTGGGACTGGCTGATATTTAGTGAAACTCTGGAGCTGATAGTAGATAAGTTTGGCACTCTATGAAAGGAGATCAGCATTCCATTCAAGTTGCCATACTCACTGTTCAAAAGTAGACTTTTATCTTTTGCCATCAGAAGGAAAGCATGTGATTTTTGCAACCAGGTGCTTCTGACCATATGCCAATATTATTAATATCAACACATTAATAATATTATTAGAAGATTATCTGCTGTGCACATGGAGCTACATAACATTTGCAATTTTGTATGGTAATGAGTGTTGGGAATGAGCTGGAAGTTGAAGTAGATTTGTATCTACAATAGTGAGCAGTAGCCTGACAACATGCCACTGTTTCTCCATTATACAGGGTAAGATTTATACCTGACTACCAGCACACAAGGTTGATAGCATTATCTTTGGCTATATATTTTATAGGGGATTTTTATTGAATAGAAGGAAGTTGCTTGATTCTAGATAAGATTTTCTGTGGAAATTATGGGGCCACAATTCAGGTATTCCAGTTGTAAGCCACACCTGGAAAAGGAGAAAGAATTTGACTGGATGGCATGATGATGTCTGCTTATGATATTTCAAGAAAGTGTATGAGATACAGGTGATGTACCCTATAATATCAGAACCTTTGTTTTTGGAAGAGCTTTGGTGTCAGCTCTGGCAGTGTTTTATTGTTGCTTCGATTCATTCTGTGGAGTTTCAGGTATGAGGCCATTGTAGAATTCCAGGGTTTATGGCTTTGCTAATTTAGGTCTACACCAGTGGTCTAGATATTTAATCCACTCATGAACTAAAGATATTTTAGATTTTTCATGGCAGATCCAGATTCATCCAAACTTTTTATTTTGACTGATCTTATGGTGTGGAACTTTCTGTGCCTTTGAAATCTGCTTCACTCCCTCCTCCTTCCCCACTTTAAAATAAACCAATAAACCACATTTGCTTTAGACTTGCTTCCTCTGCAGATATATTTTAGGATTGAGTGGTGTTACCCTATTATTCCTTAACATGCAGTCTCCTTTGTTTCCTTTTGTAGTTAGAGCATTCTAATGTGTTTTAATGTATTTACATTTTCCTACAAAATCTTTTTCCTTTCTTAGAATAAATACAGGGACACGTCTTAAGAGACAAAGATTGTAATTCAAGTACTTACCTTCTAGAATACATTCTTGATTTAAATAAAAAAATAGAAGTTCTCTTGTGCAAAACCCACAGTTTAGTCTGGGCTGAGTAAACATGAAATGTTAAAGCATAACAGTAGGAAAAGCCAATTTGGCCCCATATTTTGCAGATAGATCGAACATGCAATGTGATTACAATTATGATTAGTAGAAAACAAAACATTGTTTGCATAGACAGGCTTAGGTTACAGCAGAGGAGCTGTTTCTTACCCTAATTTTATGGGGTTTGTGTACTAGAGGTAAATGAGTATTCTTAAGTGGAGTGAAAGGTCTTTCAAACTCTCTCTGGAATCTCAGAATTGAAATGACATTGTTCTTCTGGTGTAGATGGGTATAGACAGGTAATGCAAGGCCAGGTGAATTGTATCAAGGAGGCATTTTTATTAATTTGGCATACTTGCAAAATGCTTTTAATCTGGATGGCAATCAAAGCCCTGAGATCTGAACCAATGTCAAACCCTTAGGACAACATTTGGTATTACCACATAGCATGATGCTTGCAGAAAGCTAAAGAAATCTAGCAAGTATGATGTGTTCAATGAGTTTGGCATACCAGAAGCATTTTTTGATCTCCAAGAGTAAATTTCTGGGGAGAATTAGATGTCCATTTTTACAAGTATGAGTTGGTACAATGCTTGATAAAGGATTATTTATGGAAACAAATTTAAAATGTATCTGGTTTTAAATGTTGCAGGGATTATGAGGGACTCCATTCATGTGCTTGGAAGTAGATTCATTACTTCTTAGATTTGGTTTTATGAAGACCAAGATTTCTTGAAACAGGACTTTGTTATTTACCTTCTTTAAGGCCACATCAGCCATAGATACTTTCCCAAACATCAATGGCATAAGATGTGATGTCCACGAATGTACGCACTCATGCCAACCCAAGTGGCTTATATGTCTAGTAAAGGTGAAGTTTTTATCCCACAGATGAAGAAGAAGAGCGAGAGAATTTGATAAATAATTGAGTTTGTTCCAAACAAATTGGGTGGCGCTAAGTAAGTAATATACAAGAAACGTGGTGAAGGGGATGGATTTGCCAGAGCTAAGGAGTGTAGGAGGAGATGAAAGTAGAGATGTGGCTTTGAAAGAAAGCTTTGAAAGAAAGAAGAAACATGGATGTGGGAGATTGGAGGAGATACACTGAGAGAGAGGAGCCATAGAGAGCTGAGTTTCAAGTGCAGCTGAGCTGGAAGGGAGAGTGAGAATGTGTTATGGAAAATAGGAAATTGAGTCTTAGCCGTGACAATGGCAACAGAAGACACAAATGGAGATGTAGAATGTGGAGAAACTTCAGGGTCTGGGTATGAGGCCTCTGCTAGGGAAAACGATGGGAATGTCATCAGTAAAAAAACTGCTGTCATCAAACTAGTAACAAGGAAAAGAAATATGATATTATTCATATTGGGTCATATTTTCTGTGAGCTAAATGGGCTTCACCAGAGAGAGTTTACCTACCAGGTGCACTATGAAGTGATCTTGAGGATTAATGATATAATAAAAATATTAGGATTAGAGTTTAGAAACTATAGGATCTGTAGAATGTGGGGAGACAAATTTTTGGGGTATGGCAGAGGAGGTTACCTAAGAGACAGAGAGGTAATTAGAGCGGAGGAAATTGTCTGAGAGAAAATCAAATTAAAAGAAAAACTTCAAAACTTCAAAATGCAACCTGAGAAATGTCACTGTTTTTTATCCGTTCTGCCTCTCCTAAAGATTTATAAAAGACATTTATTGCACCAAGCAGTTGCTACTGGTGGAACACAGATACGGGAACAGAAAGATTGGTGTTTAGAATAAATGAAACTGCCTCTTGAGAAAAAATGGGTGACAGTCTGCACTTTTCATTTTGTTTTTAAAAATGGATTAAATCAATTTGCGTCTTCCATTAAAGCAGAAATAAGTTGAATCCTAATCTAATTTTGTCAACACTCTGGGATCTTGGAAAAAACCCCCTGATTTTGCCTCAACTCTATTTTGAACCAGCATGCCTTTTGAGAAACACTCATAGCTAGGCACATAGGGCAGCATTTTTGTTTGTTTTTACAAAGTGTGTTTGTTCGTGGTAGATATGTTCAATTAGTTTTTTAAACCCCCCACATTTCAGGAGGTGATCTAGCATAAAGCCCATAATTTCTATTCTTCTCTGTATGCCATAAATATGAAATCACTGACTGTGATTTCTTGTGAAAAGAATGTATTGATTTCTTAAAAGTAGCTGGAGAGTAAACATGGTTAAAGAAGGGTTGGTGTTCAGTATTTTCTGAGATTCTTGGGGTGTCCTGCACACAGCCAGGAGTTGGGCTCAATGATCCTGAGGGGTCTCTTCCAACTCAGTATATTCTGTGATTCTTTGTTTCTAACTCACATAGAATTTTTTTTTGCCTCTTGTACAGGTTACATTTACATTGCTCTTTCTCAGGATTAAAAAAAGTGTTGGGAGAAAGCTGATGACTTTTTGAGGACTTCACTGTATTACCTGCCTTCTATAATCACATTGACTCAAATCAACTGATTTTCTCCACTCTGAAACTAAGTCTTACTCAGTCTTATCATACCTATTTATCAGCATGGTTCTGTTTTGGAAAGTTATTTGCTGTAGAAATTACAGTCTTCATAATTTATGATATTAGAATATAAGCTCTTTTTTGCCTGGAGCACTAGAATTTATTTGTGTTTGTATTTACATAACACATTTATTACTTATGGAAGAGACTCCATTCGTAATGCTGAAGAGTAACACATGGAATGCATGCACAGATGAGTGGTTTTAAGGTATGTGCCATCTTCTTTAAGATCCTCTTGTGAAGCTGACTGTTCCGGGCGGCATCCAGAAAGGATTCATTCCTTTCTTCTTTTCCAATGTATTCCTATTTCAGTGAACTACTATATGAATAGCATGTTTCCAGCATGCTTTCTCGTATGTGTGTATGTAGCATTTGGACTTCTGTGGACACCAATAGGACTCTATGGCTCAACTTCAGTGCATGAATCCAGAAATACACACTCAAGAAAATGGGGCCATGTAGGAGTATGTCTTATATTGGCGAACAGACTCTTTCTGTTTGCTACTTTATCAACATTCCAAGACTGAGCATTTAGAGCTGTAAATCTTGAAAATTGAACCAATGATTGTTGATTCATTGCTTAATGCCTCCAGACTGCTGATCTGATCCTGTAGATGTGATCAGTGCACCTTCTTGCTTAACCTGTGTTATGGCACCCTCACTGTCATATCTGGAATCCACAAGCTGTTGGTGCTCCGTTAAACTCATCCTCTGTTAGCCAACTAGACCAATATTAAGTACCAAAGAGGCAAAACAAAGGTTCTGGTCTTGCTCTGAGGAACTTAACTGCTATAAAGGTGAAAGGTTGTAACTGAATTTAGTGAAATTGCTCCCAGAAAAGTAGCTGGTTTCTGCTGGTTTCTGTGCGTAACGTGAAACTCATGCAAGTGTACTCCCAGTTTTTAGGATCTTCTCCTTGCATGTAGGAGTACTTCCAACATGCACGTGTGTTCCCAGGGAAAACAGCAGGATAATGGTTCTCAGATTGAGCCTCTGCTTATAACAAGAGAAGTGGGTGGATTCCAATGCAAACAAAAGCTTGTCAATACAAAAGAGCATGGTTTCTGTGGACACATCACCATAATGAAAATCTTACACTTACTCTGTATCTTAAATTCCAATGGAATATCAAGAGTTCTCAAAATATGATCGATAAGGTTGCCTTGAAATATGACACATTGAAATACAACAGTGTCTCGCTTTTAAAAATGAATGGGATCAATACATTTTGTTTAGATGTCCAGTCATGGAATTGATTAATCTTTAATTCTGAAAGGTAAGTGAAAGTGCCTGAAACGTTTAATATAAAATTACATTAAGACATTCACTATGAACACAGCGAACCCTATGCCCCAGAGATGCCAGGAAGGAACATGGTTTCCATAGGCAATGCTTCTTGTTCTGGATGCAGTGTCTCCTCTGCAGGTCATACATCCAGTGTGACATGTTAATGGCATTGGGTGTCTTTTTAGCGCCACTGGCTGCATGGTACTCGAGTGTGATTTCGGCAAGGTGGTGTGTCATGGGGTCCCACAGTCACATGTGACTTGCAGATAAACAGCAATAATTCAAGCTCAGAGTGGAAGCCTTGGCATTGTGTTTGAGCACTAAAACTTTACATAATTCCTTGCTTAAACTGTGGTGGCTGTGTAGGAAAGTTATGCTAAGAATGAATATTTCAAAAAATATTGGGCTTAACTTGAGCACTCTGCTTCAGAGGCAGTTTAACTAGCTCTGTGCCCATCAACAGAACAGTCATACAGTTTTTAGCAGGAATTTTTCTTCTTCTTTTCTATTTTTTTTTTTGCCAGTCAGCTGTTAGGAGACCCAAGGCCAACTCTGTCAGTGTCTACTGATATGGGCATGAACTGCTATGTCACACTGTAGAATATTTCACTCATCCTACTTATATAATGGAATAAAATGGCCCCACTTCACAAGCAAACTTCCCTTGGCTGTAAATGTTTCTGGAACACTTTTTGTCCTGAAGTGAGTGTTATATATTCAGTTGTAGGTGGTACAGAATGATTTGTACCACTCTGAAGCAAAGCTGGTTAAAAACAACCAGCTAATGTTAGTAATAAAAGTGATGTCCCAGCAAAGTACGTCTCTAATATAACCTTAATAATCCTTCCATTGCCTTCTAAACACTATACTTGTTTTGAAAAGTGTAATTTTGGGTGAGTCAGAGCAATTTGTGAATATAGGTTAGAGTGAATATGTTTTCCTGAAGAAAGTATCCTGAAAAAGAATCATGCTTCATTGTAGTTAGGCATCCATGCCTTATACAATTTACAGTACCCATGCCAAGATTTGAGAGCTTATTTGCTAATTGCAGATGAATATGCCAGTTAATTAATTAGGAACTACACACCCTCAACTGTATGTATCTATCATACCGATATAACATATAGTCATACATTTGTCTGGATAATTTATTGTCCATGGAGGGAGGTAACCCATGCTCTTTATTTAAGGCATCTAATTTAGGTGTGATTTAGCACACCAGAAGTTAAGAAATTCAGTTTGCGTGTTAGGAAAGAGGAGCAGGTACCTCTGAGAACAATTCAAAGCAAGCACATCTGGACACATGAATGTGCTTCTCCTGGCAAGCAGCAGCAATGAAATGAAAGAGTTTATCTTATGAGACAGGATGAGCACTAATCACTAACCAGCCTCATGAGTTTCCAGGGCCTTGGATTCAGTTCTTCCTTGTCGTGGTTTGGCATTGACCCAGCGCCAGGCACCCATGAGAGTCGCTCGCTCACCCTCCCCTGCTGGGCAGAGGAGAGAAAGAAAAAAAGTTAACAAAGGCTTCATGACTTGAGATAAGGACCGGGAGAAAAAAAACCACTTCAAGGGCAAAATTTAAAGTTACAAGNCACCTCCTGCCCCTCCTTCTTCACTCCTTGGTGTTGCCGTGTTGTTTTCCCTCACATATTCTCACCTCCTCCTCTGCTCTGACTAGAAGTAAAACCCCATAACTTTGTTTTGATTTTCGTCTTAAATATGTCATCACAGAGGCGTTACCAACCTCCCTCTCATTGGCCCAGTTTTGGCCAGCAGCATGTCCATCTTTCAGAGCCATCAGAGATTGGCTCTGCTGGACATGGTGGAAACTTCCAGGAGGTTCTCAGAGGACCCGCCTGTGTGGCCCCCCTGCTACCAAAAACCAGGCCAAGCAAAACCAATACACTCCTCATCCTAGGTTTTTTATGTGTCCATGGAGCACCTCAGCTCATTCTCTCTTTCTGCTTCCACCTTCTACTAATGAAGTGACTGTCTGTCCTACAAGGTGACAATCATCTGTATTTTGAAAATTTGATTCTTGCTTGCTGAAACTTGATTGTCATTTTGTACACTTCTTGGGATAGTGTTTAGTTTATTTTTTCTGCTGTATGATTATCTGCATGCCATACGAAAACAGGAATCATCTGTGCTTTAGGAATGACCCTGACTGGAACATAGCAATGGTTTGCTACGTGTAAATATATATGTATGTACGTAGTTGAGCATCTAGGTATAAGTTTAAATATATGGTCCAGGACACTGCAAAGGCAAAGTGATGTACATAGTGTCACTGGTTTTAATACAAGGCTTTTAAGAGTTAGCAATTTATCAAGGAAACAGGCAGGATCTTAACTTTTTTTCCTGTGATATGTCTGTGACCATAAAGATTTTTAAATTAAAATTTTTGCTGAGCTTCAGAGGAGATTCTCACTTACAAAGTATTGCCCCAAACAAAACTAAAAGTAGACAAAAATAGGTACCTATAAAGGAAAAGTATACATCCGGTTCTGTAACTCTGTTCAAAGTTCACCAGGAATGCTTGTGGCGTGCTTGTCAGAATGTATTGCTGCCCAATGACATATAAATAAATAACAAATCATGTCAATACATTCGAGAGGTCTTACTAATGTTAAATAATTGATTACTAAATACATAATTTGATCGTTTTAATTAACAATACGCTCTAGTGTGGTGTTCTGTCACAGTGACCCCAAGGTGAAGACCTGTAGTTTATGGACTATTAATTAGCCATTAAGTAATTCACTCATCTGACCTGCAAATCTATCAGATTGATGGATAGCAGAGACCTTTATGTTCCTAATAGGTATTCTATTTAACTTTCAAAATTTTCAAGCAAAGTTTGATCCCTGAGTAAAATGAAGTGAGAAGAGAGCTTAACAATTTTTTAAGGCTATTTCATCACCTTTCACTTGAAAGCAGATATTAACTTGAAGAATGCCATTGCTGTCTTCACTGTTCTCCCAGGACTACTGACTGAAAGGTACAACTAGTACCTTAATTTCTTTCCTTTAAAAAGAGGAAATCAAAATGATTTTTACAGATCTTTTGAATGTGTAATATCAAGCATAAATTTTAATTGCACTTCATTTACTAAGTGGTGCATTACCTCATCCTTTGGTTTTAACAATGGATTTTCTATAAATCTTCATATGGTTAAACATGATAAACTGCTCAACATATCATGGAACATGGCAGTGCTTATTAGCACTTGAGAAGTTATCGATTGCTTATCTTGATTAATCTTTTATGGGTCTCTGTAGTATTAATTCCACAGAAAAGGCTTTGGAAGTTCTGTAGCATTAGTCCCCTCATTCATACATTCGCTTTCAATTACATGGATTTCTTTGACTGCTCTTGCTAGATTAATTATAACCTCTTTGTCACCAGATCTTGCTTTCAGTTTATCAAGAATTAGAATTTTAATGAAAAATACATATTTAAAAGATTCTAAGAAAAAGTGGCATTAATGAGATGAGACGTTTCCTGCAATTTGGTGAAAGGAAGAAATTTTTAGATTTCTGAAATATAAGGAGGAGAAGTGAATATCAGTTTTAGAGGCACAGTTTATGATGTATGGGTTTTGCCAGATATTCAGCTGCTTCATTTCAGATACAGCCTGGGAAGTATCCTCTCATTTTTAACTTAATGACAAAGCTTTTCTATAACAAGCAGTATCAGCTTTATCATAAAGCACAGACAGACTGCTGTTTGCTCACCAGTTTTATCTTCGGAAAGGCAGGTTTCCTATATCCCAGAGAAGTACCTGCTCTGCTCAGCTTTAGGCTATTAAACGGAAATCTTGGTATGTTTGTATCTTCTTTCTGTTGAAGAGTGAAAATATATTCTGTGATTCAAAATTTCACAATGTCTTTGGTTTTGGACAATCCTAAAAAGAGCATAACATACACAAAATTCACTGGTAGGTAAAAGGACTTCGTAAACAGAGGTCAATCAAACAAAAACCTCCTAAAAATCTGCTTCAACCACAAGATCTGAGAACTTAATATTTTGGTTCTAATTTGATAGGATGTTATCATTTCATGGTCAACTACTGATGAATACTTGGGCCCTGTGGCTTTGCCATCATCGTCCCAGTGTATTCTTGGTCTCAGTCTCTGCTCTCCTTATACTCTGGTTTTTCATTCACTCAAAATATGCATTAAATGAACGCTGGGATTCATGAAGGAGGGAAATACAAGGCTTTGTACCTGCTAAGTGTCCAACCTGGACTGCTGTGTGGCAGCCTTTTGGATTTTGCATTTGCTGCCTTTTGTGTGAAGACATGAAAGAAATTTACATTCATCATATGTGTATATTAAAACCTCAAAGGATTGCACAGTTATGGAGTACTAATCTGATGCTGTGAAATGGCAACAGGAGGGTGTGGAAGTTTCCAGTGATTTACAGTGGTGTTGATCCTACTCCAATTCAGAAGAATGGAAAAGCTGTCACTATGTGGAATGGACAGGGGTCAAACCGGTGTCAGTGCGGCAGCACTTGTAATGATCTCACTTTCTCACGGATCTAAACCATTGGCAAGAGCAACAGAGCTCTGAAGTAAACAAACAAAACCCCCATGGCAATAAAAGGCTGGCTTTATTCTGAGTTAACATCATATTGAAGAAGTAATGAGTCATCTCCTTTATTAATAATGGGCAGATTTTCAATACCAACATATTTTACTGTTATCAATCCCTGTTGCATGTGGAGGAGCTGGAGTACAGCCAAAAGGAGAGGAGGAGTAGAAAGGTCCCTTGGTTTCATAGGTTAAAAGAAAAAAACAAGCAAGCAGATGAGCTCAATTCCTGTTTCTATTTAAGCTGAAATCAAAACATCTTTTGACCTTGAAAAGGCCAATATTCCACCCTGCATGAGGACTTTTCCCTTTTCTGTAACGTGCTTTTATATGCAGTGCTAGCTCCTGAGAGCTCTGCCATCCTCACAGATGTGCTGTGGGAGAAGCTTAACTAATCCTGGTCAAGGTCTCCACATGGCAGGTGCAGGTGCCATAAGAATGCAAATCATAGATAATATTGATGACTGACTGAGTGCACGTGGACATCTGTGAAGGAATTTAGACATAAATGGTATTTAGATATGCATTGTATTCCTAGGAACATTCTGTATTATGCGTTAGTTCTGAAGGCTGTTGAGTGTTAATTCTTGAATATTAACAAAGTTGCTCCGTAGGCAGACCAGGTCACTCCTCCAGAGACACTGAGCAAAGAAATGGACCTATGGTGTCTTCCTGTCCCTAGCAGTTTTGTCAATCACACCATGAGGACAAAGATTTCACCACACAAATCCCTTGGATTTCACGTAGTGTCAGAAAGGGCTTAAAGGCAGATATTTTATTGTATGAGAATGTGCAGGAGGCACAGATAGAAAGCAACCTGCTATGCAGTTCTCAGTAAGCTGGCATAAAATAGGATTTATACTTGGGCTGTAAACTAAATGGATACATTAACCACAAGATCCCTATAGGGAAAGGAAGTGGGCCATGACTCTAGTGTAGCCTGAGGGTCGTGGCAGCAGCTGCAGAGCAATTGTTCTTTGTGTCATGCAAAATGTTCATCTTGTCTTGTTTCCACATGGGTCTCTACAGAGGGAGAAAGATTTTATTTTCTAATAATATTGAGGAGTTTTCAAAGTAATTTTCAATGGGTAAACACATGATGTTTCATACTAGGATATACTGTCAATGGAAAAAAAAAGTGGTCTGAAAGAACCCTCAAGTTTTTTTAACTTTATTTTGAAATAGTAGATCAGGGAAATGCCTTCTAAAATCAGGATGGTAATTTTATGTCTCTAAATTAGTCTCAGTATCAAGATTATATGAAAGTGGTTCTATTTTTTGAGTTGTCTTTCTGAACTTAGTAAGCAAATTTGATAAATAGGTAACTAAAGTGAATTGCTGCAAATACATGGCATGTCCATGTGAAAAATGTGGAATTTGCACAGGGAAGAGTTTAGTTTGAAATTTGGTGAGTTTGTTTAGAGTTTTCTCTTTATTGCTCTGACATTTTGAGGTAAGAGCCTTCAGCTTCTACTTCGACTTATACAAAAATGTGCATGTGCAACACCAGTATGTTTCTTGTGCTGGACATCACTTGTGCCTTCTCACAGCCCTTTAACATCTGCATGCTCAGAATATCTGCAGCATATTCCAGCCATCCTCTGTCTTGTGGTGCAGGGTCCCTCTAAAATCAGTTAGGGAGGGCATGTGAAATACTTTGCAATATTTGCTGAGTTACATGCTTTTACTCTGTTGCACTGTGGTTTTTGCTTTAATGAAAGGTGCTTTTACTTGAAAAACAATTTTTTTTCTTGGGAAGCTTTTTTTCCCAAAAACATGCTACACAACATCAGAAATGGACATGTTAAAAATTAATTTTCACTTACAATCTCTTCACTTAAAGGGTAACCCATAATTCTCATAATACTCACTTGAACTTAATGTTTTCCTGTCTTCTAATGGACAGTAATTGAGAGGGATCCATCATCTAAATTATACTCTAGTGCAGAGAATCACTTAGAAAAATGGTGCTATAAACTGGAATCTCTATGGTAAAAATCAATCCGTGGAAGCTGGTCAGTTTTAAGGGAAGATATTACCTCTCTGTTAGACTTACATGTAGCTTTATTATGTTTATATTAAATCTGCATATGGAATGTAAGTCCATCGTTTTTCTAATATGAATCAAAATTATGGCCCTCATACTAAATTTATTCTTTTGTTTCCACATGCTTCCATGGAAGTCTGTGTCTTCTTCACTGGCATGAATGGATACAGTTTGTAAGATTTTAAGGATGTCCTCACCATATTAATTACACTTTTTTCCTGCTTTCTGGATTCCAAGAAGGGACCTTTCTTATTCACATTGAGTCTGTAATGTATTCTAGGTGACTGCATTTACTAAAAGGAAAATCCTATGAAGTAAAACCTGAGTTAGGAGCACTACTGCTCTTCCCTGCTGCACAAGGGGATCCTCTCCAGCTTGGATTCTTCTGTTGTAGCAGAGTTTGGTCCCTTTCTGGGGAAAGATCCCCAAAATGACTGTGGAAAAAGCTTGCAGGACACCTGGAGGAAGCCCCTAACTCATGGGTTGTTAGATGTTTGAGAGTATGGTTTTGGAAAGGGATCGTTTTGTACCAGCCCAGTCCTTAGTCCTCCTCCTAATTCCTACCAGGGCCTAATACCACAGATATATGGCTATCACCCCACCTACCTGCCTATTCCCCACTTCTAGTTCAGTGAGAGACAGAGGGAGATGTATGGCCAGGGCACTGCTTCCCCAAATCCAGCCACCAAACTCTCCTTTTCCAGATATTTGGTGCATTCCTTCCAGCTATCATCAATATCCAAAACCTTTGTTCCCCAAGTGGCTGAGAGCAGCCCTAGGAAATCTGTGGGAAGACCCAGGGACAAATGCAGTACTGAATCCCAGTCCAATAATTTAACTGGAAAATATTTATGTATTCTCTTCCTAGTCTCTTGCAAACTCCAAGGGCCAGTAGGGCTAGGTGAAATTTAGCAATATGTACTGGATGCCATATTTGAGAATTATTAAGAAATTCATCATAAAAGACAGAAATGAGTCTCCTCTGACTGGGCCTGACCTTGAAATATCCTTCTCCCCTGACACATCAGTTTTTGCTTTCAATGGCTGTGAAGCATCTTTCTCTGAGAAACTGTGGCTATTCTTTTTGCCACTTTGTAAGGAAGACATGAAGCAATTTTAAAAGCTGTCAGATTTTAATGACTTCTTCAGGTTAAAAAATACCCTTTGTTTTTCCAGTAACCACTAATATTTTCAAGCACTTTCATAAAAATCTTCTGCACTTCAGGGAAAGGGCTAGTTTTATATATCTTTATTGGAAAAAAATCCCCAACAACAAATCTCCCCAAATACAGGAGCCTTGATATATGAGGGATTTCCTTTTTCCTTTAAATAAATCAGTACTACAACCTGTATTTTTATTTTTTCCTCCTCCCAGATTTAGACAGAAGCAGCCTGATGGTGTCTGGTGCTATTCTTCTCCTTGCCACTTATGTATGCCTGCTCACAGACTATGATATCACAGCTCATTAATCACAGCAGGTTGGCTGTGAGTGAGATCAGAGCGTGGGCCAATGCCAGTGCTCCTTTCCTCTGATTCATCAGGTGATTTTTTTTTTTTTCCTTCTTAGTTTGGTCACAGAAGTGTATAAATAGGAACAGTACAGTATTCAATATTTTATCCTCAGGCTAAATTTAAAGGTTTCACAGAGATCAGGTGGATAAAATGGGCTGAGCATCTAAGGTAAGATTCATCAAGCAGATAAATGAGGTGACAGTGCTAAAAACTGTGTAGCCAGAGAGGTTTTGTTTAAGGGCATAAGGGAGTCTATGCCAGCTTTTATAAAGAAATGTGTAAAAGAATAAGAAGTCTTCACTTGCTTCACATTCTCATGCAGGGGCCAACCTATTTTCTCTGGTTTTTGTTAGTGAGCTGCAGCAGGCAGTGAACTACAGCAGTAACTGATGTCTAGATCTGCTAGCAAGGTTACCTGGCTGTAGAGAGAAAAGCCAAATAGTGCCAAAGTCAGGCAAGGATTACCCTGAATAGATTATTTAGGAGCCTCTGCGTTTTTTCTTTAACACTATTCACATTACTACTTGCTATACTTGGGAGCATAATCCCAAGGATAACTCTTGGTGCTTGAAGAAAATAAATTGTCACTAAAGGATGGCAAAGAAGTTCTGGAAAAGAAATGTTGCTAATTTAACTTGCATCTTTGTGTCCCTTTGCAAGTGGGGAAAAGAAGCCAGGCAGGTGATTGAATTCATGCCCCTTCTCCAAAAGGTTGTTAATCTCAGGTGGAGCATCTTGGCTAAACGAGCGTTCAGCCTCTTCCAGGGGTAATTTGTCTGTTCCAACATGACAGCAGTGCTAGGACATTCCTTCGATTTTCCAGGCATTCACTTAAATTTTACCTTCCTCTGAGCAAGTTCTGAGCTGCAGGAAAGGACAGTCAGTGGTTAAGGACTGAAGTGTAGCTGCCTCCTTTCAAGGCAGATAAGGAACACAGCAAGAGGAGCAAAGGAGTAAGATCTTGACAGCCTAGAGATGACAATCTGCAAGCAGCAATGTTTGAGATAACACAGAGAAGAACACTGCAGGTTTTTTTCACTTTTCCAATGACAGCATGATTTACAGTGGGAATAATGTATCACTGCCAACAAGAGCTAAGATGATGCCCCACAAAGTACAGAAAAAATGCTCATGGTTTTAAATTAAAGATTTTTGCTCTCCGGGAATGTCTGGTTGGTCCAGGCTGCTATTTGCACAGAGCAAAAGACTATTGATTAACAGTGAGTGACTCCTGAACGGGCTTTTTGTTTTCACTTTGGTGGCAATGGCGTGGCAGCAGCCGAGTTGCAGCGGAGTTGTGCAAGAGGGAACCCAAGTGTTACCCAGTGGCACAGAGGGTTCATGAATTGTGCATTTGAGGATAAACTGTTATAAAATCATCTAGCAACCTAGTTCTCAACATAAATCCCTTTTATTCCTGTATCTTGATTACTGTGAGCTTTTCTGTTTGCTTTTCTACTTATTATGAGGGTTTTGCTTTCTTCTTGTGCATCCTGTTTCTTTGTTGCAGCCGCTATAAAAACCTTCCTTGCTTATCTTTCCAGCTTTTTTATTCTTCAAAAAGCTCATTCTTTCCTGCTTCAAAAAAAAATTCAGGCTTTTCATTGAACCTTTTCACACCTCTGTCAGTACCAGTTTGCCTATTCTTGCCTATGATTTCTTCAGTTTCTTTTGAAGCCAGACAAGTCCATTTCCCTATGTGTCCATAATTTTATTTTCTCTTCTCTGATACAAAGAATTCTGGTCTATATCCCTCTGTTCTTTGTGACTTAATCTCTTTTTTAATATCTATTTCTGATGTGCACCTTTCAGGCAGTTAGCTCACAAGCTTTAAGTAGAAGGTTAGAGATGCATAGCAGCGTTTATGTTAGCATAAAAAATAATTAGGTAGACTGGCCAGTCTTGCCAGTTCAAGCCTTTGATTGTGCATTATATTACTTCCTTTCACTCCATACTTGGTTTGCATGCTGTCTCAGATGCTAAGCTCTTTAGGCAATCTAATTAAAAATGTTTGTACAGCACCTTACCCCAACTGCTACATAAGGTCAGCCTGGCCGATCAGTAGTACCAGTAGCTATCTCATGCCTCCAGAATTTGGAACTTCTCTTCCTTTCCTCCTATGTCAAATCTAGCTGCTCTGTGTTTACAATGATTTAAATAAAAGTTAAATTTGGCCCAAGTTTTAGTAAAACATTCTTACTAAAGTATTGCAGGGTAGTCAATACTCTTATTGTTTCCTGCTGTGTCTTTATTTGCATGTTAATGGCAGATTATTGTTGTCTTTTCCAGTGTACTTCCCCAGAGACTCTATGCACGTTTTTATTGATTAGTTTCTCTTCATTTAACATTTAAATGGATATTTTCAAATTGGTGCAAAATTACAATAGTGTGTTTGCTCAAGGCATTTAACTCTGGTTTTAGCAGAATCATCCAAGTCTGCTGATTATGCATGCTCCATACAAAAGAGTTTCAGGACTGCAGTGCAGACCTGCAATTAGGTCTGAGTTACACAAGCAGAAGAATCCCAGGCCAAAAGCACCCATAATCTTATTTATCTTCCTCAAATATTAGTAATGGTGGAGTATGAAAGCAGAAAGTACATGTTATTGTAAGAAGAACATAAATCTGAATTTGTAGACTTTAAAAAAGTTCCTATTACTATTTCACTTTATCTAACTGTTGTATGCCCATCTTATCCATTATCTAAGTTATCTCTTTCTGTTGTTGTAGAAATTCAAGGTTTTATTAGGTGATGATGCATGAACTTACTCCATGCAGCAGCGAAAATTTTTGCTGCATGAACATTCATTGTAATGACTGGTTTTCAGCTTTAAGAGTATGGTCTGCAATCTCACCAAATTACACAGAACTCATCTGGTCTCATGGATATCTAAGCAGAAGAAGCATAAAAGTAATAGAATAAAAAATAATACTTTACTAATCTAACTTTAAGGCGGCAATTTAGGAGCCTCTGTGGAGTGTACTGGCCTTTCAAATTTGATTTCTTCATTGTTTCTACAATATTGTTTCCCTGTTGGTTTTGAGGCCTGAGGATAAGATAATCTTTGCTTTGTTCCTTCTGAGTTAATCTTATTTCTAGCCACTGCTCTTAAGTAGTCTCAGGTTGGCACTGGGTGCCTTCTAGCAGATCCCAGCTGACGGTTATAACCTGTTGAAAACACATGTGACACTATAGGCATTTTCCCAACAGACAAACCCAGCTTTTCTGGGTGAATTCATTTTCATGAATTAGAAACACAGAATCATTCAGGTTGGAAAAGATCATTGACTCCAAACATGTCAGACATTGCAGTCTCCTGTGGTCTTTTTTTCTTCATTTGTCTTCCTTTCCCTCTGTTTCAGTGAAATAAATATAACTGTTCTGCTGAACACTTTCTCAGTCTTGCCCAAAAGGTTCTTTTGGGCTGAGTAACGAGCCCTGCTTGGACAGCATCTTGGTGCTTGGGAGAGGTGTTACCTCTGTCAATAATGTTCTGTAGGTGTGTTTCTTACCTCATAGTAAGTTTTGACATTGCTGCCTAAGCAGGTAGTACATCTGAAACTCAAAGGTTATGAACAATCCTAAAGTCATGACAGAGCAGGTTATTTGTTCACCTGATGTGAAGGAGTTAAATAGCAAAGCTCTGAGTGATCTCTGTGTGATGCACTGTGAATGAATAGCCAATACAGGTAACTGTCTTTTGGGAGAAAATGGAGGTTTTCACCCCATTCTGTGGAACTGGTGGAACTAACACTAGAATAGTTTTGTACAAAGAAAACCACTTTGTATTTCAAATAGAATTGGCATGTATTTGCTAAAACAGGTATATTCCTTGAATGTCTAATCAAATGTTCTTTAAGGCTGACATTCCAATGCATTGTGATAATTTCAAGGGTTGCATCTGTATTTGTTAGGACACTTAAATGACTGAATCTCAGTCTTCCTTTGGGGGCTGTAAGGAAAAGTATCCAGAGTCCTTCCTGAGGTGGGCTGCTCAGGAACCTGCAGGAGGAGGAGGGCAAGGGGTCCCAGAACCTTGTGTCAGGGAAGGAGGCAAACAGAGCTGTTGCAGGTCTCTGTGGTTCAAGAGGACACTGAATATCATTCCTTTATGCTTTATAAAATAGTTGCTGAAGATAGTTTAACACAGTTGGACCAGGTATGTAACGTAGCTAAAGCCTGGAAAACTGGGGCACTGAAATCAGGCTCTAGATAGTTACTGTGGCACAAAATCACGTGTTGCTTACAGGATACAGGATCTGAAATTACGTAAGGATCAGTTAAAGGTTGAGTTTTGCCTTTAACTGTGCATTTCCTGGCTGTTGTCAGCTTAAAGCAAGCCCTAATGTTATTTTAATGTAGTTTGGTGTGTGGAATGCATCAAAGTAGTTTATATATTGATTACTCAAACCTCAAAGCTCTGGAGGTAAATCTCTACTGAGAAGTGTCAGAACTTCAGTTAATACGTGAATTGATGGGCATAAGATGTCACTATTGTGCTTACTGCAGAGATAACATTTGTGTTGAAATTTTAATGCCCATAATATTTAGCCTTTCTAGATTATGGTGAGCTAATCAAAGAAGTTTCTCTGGTATATAAATCACTGCACACTACTGAAAATTGTAGACAAGATAAATCAAGATTTTCGATCAATCTTCAATCATTCTTTCCAGCAGTACAGAAAATAAAGTCCATGTTGTACTTACAGTTTGGTAGCAAGGAGGTGTTTAACATCAAGGCTGGAGATTAACGGTGACAAGTTATATCGTGGAGAATGTGAAACAGTGTTTAGGCTGAAATATTAATTTCTAGATTGATGTAGAACTCCATAATTGAGGCCATAAATCAATGCTAAAATCAACTGGATTATGCATCATCTCAGTTAATGCTCTAGATCAAAACATTCAAAAACTACTCCACAGTTTTAAAATCTGGAAATTACTATAAGAAGGTAAATCTATTTTTACAGAATGGATTATATTCTCCACAATAGTAGAAAATTTTTTCAACTCTTCATTTTCACAGATTGTTTCTCTTTTTTTTTAAGACTTATGAACTGTTTTATTAAAAGGTTTGTATCCAATCAATAAAGGAGATGGTTTATTTGTAATGAACACCTTATTGTATTCTTCAGTCTCTTTTGCTGTTTGTGAGTTATCTGCACATAGTTTTTGACCTTCAACATTTTTTTATTTTATGGCAAGATTTATTTGAATACATTCCAGCCTATGGACTGCACTTACCTTGAAATCAGAGTTTATCATTGCTGGTGTTTATTCTGCATGATTGACCACCAAAGGCATGTGGTTTGTTTCTTTTTCCAGTTTCTGTGCTGAAAACCACAGAAACCTTTTAGGCTGCAGCTACTTCTGCCTGAGAACTTAGGTCCACAGTGGATAATGAAGTACAAAATAATCTTTATTAATTAAGTTATTGATTAAGAATAATAGTATATAAATGGTCTAATATTAAAGCTGAAGTCTTGCCTGGTATCAATAATGGAGGTGTGTCCAGAGTAAGTATTTTCAGTGGTACTCAGAAAGGAAAAGTGGAAAAGTGTATTTTTTTTAAATAAAAGTTTTTACAAAGGAATTTATGGCACATTTGCCAGCAGAAGACTTCATTGGTAAGCTTTCCCACATTTAGGGTCTTGTCGATGGGAAGTATGTAGTGGTCAGAACTACATTTCCCAAAATGCAATTAATAAAAAACAACCAGACAGACAAAACAAAACCCAAAAAACCTTCTCCTGTCATGGGCTTTGAAGATGCATGCTGGGACTTGTAGTGTTGGCTGTCAAAGCAGCTCTGCATAATCTAAGGGTTCCTCTACAGACTGATTTATCAATTGTGATTGCTTTGGGTTATCCTGTGAAAGACTTTTGGCCAAAGTCAATGGGTCAAAAAAACTGTGAATTCAGAGACAGTGAGTGATTACTTTCCCTTCATTTTACAGGTGGCTTTGCAAAACTGATGAAATGAAATGTTTGTCTGTCCTTGGTGGACAACTGAGAAAATGCATCATGGTTTTGGCATGATACATTTTGGGCAGATTAGAAAATACTCTGGTAATTAGGGGAATTCCAGACCTGTACAGGAAGCATATTTCAGTAACCCACGATTATGCTGGGTTTCATGTAAAGCTATTTGCTTGGCTGCCAAAGTGTTTTATGGTATGGTGCCAACTGTAATATATTCAGAAGACAAGCTAAAAAAACCCCTTCCAAACTTTGATGCTGGGTGAGTTCATAGGATGGGAACACAAAGAACCATGAAAATGTCAACATGAATAATTAAGGTAAATAGACAGACTTTTGTATTGTGATTAAAACATAAGGAACTTTTGGGCATTACAGAGCTATCTAGAAATTCAAAACTTCTTAAAACAAAAGCATGTGCTGTAGTATCTCTATTATCTATTGCACTACATTTTATTATGAGCTGACTTGCCTTTTCTTTGTGGAAGGAGTACACTGCCATTCCATTATTACTTCCAGCCTCAGAGACTACTGTCATCTTTTGAAAATACATCAAAATAAAAGTCATTGGTGTGTTAATGTTTTCAAGAGAATCCTTAATAATTTATAGAGAGGAGAAAATGATACAAGTTATACTTTTGAGTGTATTATATTCGCTTAGGAGTCTACAGCAGAGTTTTGCAAGAATCATAACCTGTAACTTCATAGTCGAAGTGATACGTGGTGCATCAAGAGTATCCAATGCTCTTACAGGGGTGAGATTTTGACGAAAGGTTGTAGGGAAAAAAAATTAATAGACAGCAATGAACCTGTGACTTCCAGCAACAGAACTGCAGGTGATGAGCAAAGACTGGCTGGAGCCCCAGTTCAGGCATCACTATGTGAAGTCCTGGTTTTAAACCACTTAAAAACAATCTGGGGCAAAATCCCAGGCCTGGCTGTGATTGCTATCACTGCCTGAGAGAAACTTCCTGTTTGGGTGCACCTGGGTGATGGCAGCTTTTCTGAGTCACTCGCCAGGAGCTGCTCCCACCCCACTCCAAAGGGTTCTGGGGACATGTTGTCAGCCCACAAACTCCAAGACTGAGTTGCAAAGAGGCAAAAGAACTGTGGAAAATCAGTGAATTCCCTTATACTTCGGTTTTGGAGGGTGGGACAGAGATGACTGCCAGGTCTGCATGTGTCAGGGCTTCACCTCCTGACCTTTCCCAGGGCTGGATGAAATATCCTCAGCCCTGGGATGGGAGCAATTCCCTGCACGAGTCAGCCAGTGCGGCACTCCAGGCGTGTGCCAGAAATAAGAGTACAGCAGCATCTGCAGCCCCTCTTTCCCCCGAGCCCAGCATAATGAGTGTGGCCAGGGAAGGAGGGTGTGGTATCAGCCAGCTGCCGAATTAATTAATTGGAAGCTGGAAATGCATGGATTGACTCAAGGGCTGCTTTGGGGTGGGCACTGGGGGATGGATTTGACACTGACCAGAGCCAAGGAGCCATAGGCTGGGCTGATAGCAGCTGGTATGACCTTCTGAGATACCACTGAGGGCCTGGCTCCCAAAATAGTTTTAATAGGTTGCAAATTTTTGTCATTGTTAATTGCTTTGTTTATAATCCAAATCTGCAGGGTCGTTTTGTTTTAATGAATCCACTGTTGAACGGCAGCTAAAACATTAGTCTGGTGTCAGGTTTCATTGCCTCTGCCTGGGTTATGGTGCAAAAATGTAAATAGCTATTTCCTTTCTCCAGCCAAGGAGCAGCAGGATCCGTGGAGCACAGGACTGTAGAATAAGAGCAATATTAGGTCTAAAAGACAGAAGAGGAGTCTGCAGAACCGTGTCTCCCTCTTGCCTCCATCATAAACTTCTTGTTTAGTCTTAGTGAGACCATTTGAGCCCTGCATAGCTGATTTCCAGGATTACAAGCCATGGAAGGGCAATAGGGCATGTTCTCCTTGTGTCGTGCCCTCCAAGAGAAGGTGCTACGGGAAATGAAAGAGATCATTTTTGTTTTATCGTGTCATTCAGCATCTAGCATTGGAAAAATCCTACTGCTGCTGTTTTTCTCTCTGCAGAGTGTGAATCTCTGGCACAGGGATGAAACAAATTCCTAGATAGATGCATAATTTCACGGAGATGGGGCTCAGTGTAGCTAGAACATGTGTTTGTTGTTTTAACCTGAAGAGCTAGTTCAGCCATACAGCTGGGGACTGGAGTAGGCTCTCGTGCTGCATGAGCGGGGTCATCTGCATTGCAGTGTCTTCACAGGTGGTGAGCAGAGGAGGAAGGATAAGGAGACATGATCTACTTGTTCTGCTTCTGAGCACTAGGAATGGTGTGTTTGCTCTCCCTTTCAAATGCCTGGTTTTTGGTTTAGTGTGTGTGTTGGAGGCAACGTGTTAGATGGGAGCAGTGACTCTCCTGGCCCAGACTGCAAGGAGAAGCAGGACCTTCCATCCACTGGCTCTGCTCCTCCCTGAGGGACAGAGGGGTGGAAGGAGGGACCTAGGCCTTCAGCTCTTCCTCTAAAAACAGGTGATTTAAATCATAAAGTTCCCAGAAATGCTCCAAAACTAGAAAGTCCCCACCCAGTTCCTGCTGCCACCTCTTTCTTCTTGTGAAGATCCCCCTCCATGGCGGGGGAAGATGCCCATGTGCCAGCTCCTCAGGAGCTTCTGGGGGTCAGGTGTCGTGCTCCATGGATTTCAGCTGAAGTGGATGTGTCGGGGTGGAACACTGGCACTCCCTTGTCTGTAGCCACTGCAGTCTGTTGGTGCCAGAGGAGTTCTAGGGGCAGCTCAGACTGTGCTGGTGCCGGTGTCCAAGATTCGTAACCTGTGCAGAATTCCCAAGTAAAAAAAAAAAAATCCGCCTTATCCAGGGCAACTGGGTGAAGAGAGGAAGAGAGGTGATGTGATAACCCAGATAAAGATGTAAGACAGATAATGCAAAGCCTTCACAAATTAGGGCATGAGAACAAGTTTAGTACTTCTGCTGAGACAAAAACCCACTTTTTTTAGAGAATAAGAGCAGCACTGATCGGAATAGTACAAATTGTGCCAAAGTTGACAAACATGGAAAATTGCTCCATCCTCTTATTTGTTTCTGAACCTTGACAGTATTTCAGTTTCTATGGAAGTGCTCTCTTAGGGATTAAACCCTTCTCATCTGAGGAGGGTCATCTAAGGCTGACTTGGGAGGAGAAGAGGAGAGGTGACTGATGGGGTCCCTGAGGCCAAATACTTCCATGAGCCACAAAAAGGCTGTGGGTTGGCCCCAAGCTGGAGGGGACCTGGCAGTCATGTCTGTGATCTGCCCGATGACAGAGCCTGTCCTTGGGTGGGTGGAGGTGGGTGAGGGGCCCAGGCAGCTCTTGCCACAGTTCCAGCCACTGCCTGAACATCTGGGCAGCTGCCAGGAGTATGGGTGCACTGCTGGGCCACTTGAGTCTGAAGCCGTAGCACTTAACTTCCTAGAACATGCTGCGTGTTTGTGTACCTGCAATAGCCATTTATAATTAATTTATAATCCTGGCATGCTCCTCAGCCTGCAGATGAAAAGGGAATTTCAATCCAAGATGGGGTTTGCCACGATGTTGCAATAATTGTTCTTTACTGTGCATCATTTCTATAAGGCTCTGTCAATCAAGGAGTTCAATGTGTTCATTATTCTGTAGGTGCATGTCACGCTGGAGGGGAACACCAGCAGGCTCAGTGTTGGGACTTGCCCTGAAACAGCTACAGAGGGAGCTTCCCTGAGAATCGACAGAAGCTTATCTGTACTACAGGCCTCTTCTGGAACGTCAAAGTAACATCTTGAGTTCAGAAGCCCTTAATGAACACACCAGACCAAATTCTGCTTCATAATATGCATGTGCGGCTCCTATTGAAGTGAGTGGGCGCTCTGCCTGCATCTGAGATAAGGATCTGGCTTGTAGCAAGACTTAAAGGAGTATACACTGGGTTTTAATGGACTGTCGCCTACAACAGAATTCATTTTAAAGCTATTTTCAGTTATTTCTAGTGTTGCAACAGATTATCATTCTTGTTTTGCTGTTACATCTTCTGCATACTGGTTTAAAAAGGCACAGAAATGGAAATAAAGCAATTTGACCAGAGAGTTTATTGTGGTTTCTTTAAGGCAATGTCAGGATATTTTACAAGCTTGCAAAATTACATTTGTTACACTCCAATCATCTGGCAGACCATAAACACTCTGGAATATTTTAGTTGGAGGAATGGCAATTTTTAAAAAAACCTAGGTAGGAAATATGAGTTTGTTTGAAGAATGAGTGAATTTACCTAACATCTTTTCATTTTCCTTTAATTTGGCCTCTTTGGCCTTTAAAAGCTGTGCCTCTGACATCTGTTTTTTCTTTGCTGACACCATCCAGGCAGGTAATCAAGAAGTCTGCCACTGCTTTTGCTGCACTAAAACGTGTGTGTGTTTGGAAATTTCAAACCTTTTCCAAGGAGGAAAATGGTGAGATGTAAGAAAGAAATGATGAAACAGGATTAACAAGGTAACAAATAAAATAAATTCTAAAGGTAATACATCAAAATAATGGAAGTTAAGAGGAAAATACCACAAAATTATAAATATTATAAAAAAGAAATGTATATAAAGAAGCAATACTAAACTTAGAGGTGTGATTCTGTTTCCCTTCACAAAACCTAAACACAGGACTATTTGGGACACCATATCTGTGCTGAAAGTGTGACATAGGTGAATACTGAGTGTGGAGCCCATCCACAGGTCCTGTGATGCTGCATTCTTCCTTTAATGCTTTTACATCATGGGATGCCAATCTTTCTCCAGAGGATTGGTAATTCTGACCTAGGATTAATGTCCCAGGTTTCTGGGTAGCATTGAAACGTGCAATTTATAGGCAAAAATTCTGACAAATATGAGCACTCACATGTATTGACATGATGGAGAAAGCTGGACATAATGCAGACTTTCCTGTGCTTGTATTTGGAGCAGCCTCTGACATGTGTAAATAACAATGAGCTCTTCCCTAAAAGGGAGCTCATAGTGGGAGTTCTTAAATTCTGAGTTCAAGACTTCGCTATGAATGGGATCAGGTTTAATGCTAGTCTGTGAATATGCCCAGTGTGGACTGGGTTTCTCTTCAGGACTTATGGTAAATTGTGGTTTTCTGTATAGAGAGAGTGAGTTCCATATGACATATCTATATGGTAGACCAAAAAGAAAAAGAGAGAGAGAGAGAGAGAGAGAAATCTCAACTCAAAAAAGACACATGCATGTATTGTTTTGGACCTTTATAATTTATAACTACACCGTGCCCATTTCTTTGACTTATTAGAAATACTCTTTCTCTCAGTGAAGTTATAAATCCTGCTCTACTGCAACAAAACTGTGTGTGTATAAAACCTCTGGGGTGGATCAAGAAAGGGACATTTCAGTTCTCATTGTCTGAGTATGCGTGGAGAATACAGCACCACAATATTCCAGAAAAGACTGTGCCTTTCACGTATAATTGGGATAGCGAAGAGCCAGTGATGGGAAAGAAGTCATTCCATCAACAGCAGAATTTATGAAGTCTAATTTATATTATTTTTTTATCTTGTACAATGGACAGTCCAATCTCTCAACTCGCTCAAGCAAAACTGGAGCTTTTTCTTCACTGGGTAATTTAAAATACCTCCTTTTTTAGTTTTTCCACCAGTATAATTGTGCTGAATCCTTTCTCGCAGTGAGAGCTGAAGATTCATTCGAGTACCTGTCCTCAGGGTGATTGCCCACTTTCATTAAGGCATTTATGAACCTGGCCTTGCTGAAGCTCTGCTGCTCTTTCAGATAAGATTGAAATTTTCCGGCAGCTTTAGTGGTCGTGAGGAACTGGATAAACATTGTTTCCTTCATACACTGGAGTACAGCAAAAGAAGAAGAAGAAAAACCCAAGCCATGGGAACACAAATTTTTGAAGTGAAAAAATGTGTGAGGGGAAAATCTCTAAGAAAGGGCAGAAGAAGGAAAAATGCATTGTATGCAGGACTTACAACTGAAAATTCTTCAAGGGAAACAAGCATATCCTCAAAGTGCTGAGAAATAATACCAATGAATGCCTTAAAACAGCAGGTGAATGTTGTATGTGCCGGAGGCTATATATCACAGTTTTCAGGAGATGAGCTGTGCAAATACAAAGCATCCCAAATCGTGTATTATTTTGGTAACTTTGCTCTTATCAAACCCACTGTTACACGGAGAGCACCCCGTGCCTGTTTTGAGATGAGATGGAGAGAGACTGGTGAGCTGTGACTGCAGAAGCTACGGCTGGTAGGTCTCTATTTTTCACTCCAAGGAAGAGACATTTGTATGAAAACGTTTATGGAATAAATATTGACAGACATAAACAAACTCAAGTTCTCAGAAGTATAATTGTACATTTCTGCAGAGCAGCTTTTCTCTCAAAAATACAACAGAGTTGATTTAGAAATGTGGTTATCATTAATAAAATTCAGTGAAACAGTGGTACAATAACCCTAACATGCAACCAAAGCTTGAAATGTGCCCAGGCTACGTAAAAGATTAGAAAACGGGAGCAAAGAAGGGGTTTAGCAAGATATTTTCATATTCCAGTTAAAGACATGGAAAGGAAGAAAGAAAAAACATTGTGAAAAAATCCCTTGTCATCCAACCCCACTGTCTTGTCTCTGGCTCTGAAGGATTGTTGAGAGTGATCTGGGGTTTCAGTTACGGGAAGTTTTATCCCACTGATTCTTCTGTTGATATTTCAAATACAACCAGCACAAGTTCTTGCAAAGACCCTGAGTCCTAAGCCAAATACTGTTACCTGCTTGATGGCTTAATATTCCCAAGCCTGGGACTTCTGCCAGGAGAACATATGAGTGAAGTGGGGATGAGGATATTTGTTATTCATCTGTGCAGAAAGTATTTCCATCAGAACTTTACAAACTGAAAGCAAAATTGAAAGAAAAGGAGGAATTAGGGAGATAAAAAGGATAGATGAAATAGTCAAGGGGATCATTTTAAGAATGATTATGTTGAGTACAGCAATTTTGGATTTCTAGTTCTTCAAGGTCTGTGATGCCTGAAAAGATTGGGAAAAATGCATTTTTTTTTGTCTTTGTTAAAAGCACTCCCTAAAGGTGGCAGGCAGCCTGGCCTGTGCTCTCCTGATCTTAGCTGGGTAAATTGCAGCTCTGGAACACACTACCCAGGAGCCACCTGAGTTTTTGCCCACTACTTTCCGCTGAAGTTTACCACTTCCAAGCTTCATAAACTTTCCTTCCAGGTTATCCCTGCCTCTGCTCTGCTCAGGGGAAGCTCACCCAGGAAAACCCTGGAAATTTCAGCAATTATATAAAGAGACCTTGTGGGAAGGCAAGGGTGATGCTTGAATTTAATGTCAAGGAATTATGAAAGACGGATGGTTTGGGCTCCAAAAATATATAGCAACCCCAGTTTCCTCAGTTTGGAGGTTAAAAGCAGCAGCGAAAAATATGTGTTCACCCAGGCTTTTTAAATAGATCTGGAGCAGGAAGCAAGGCTGTTTTCCTATCTACAGTGTTTTTTTCCTGCTGTCTCATTCTGGTTAATTGGGTAGCTCTCGTTTCTTTGAAAGCACTTTGATTCACCATATGAACACTGGAAGTATAATAAAATCAGGCAGTTTAAGAGTGTGTCTGGAAATGGTGATAAACAGTCCATTTTCTGCAGTTTGTTACATCTATGGATCATGGTGAGTTCTCAGCCTCTGTTAGAGGCCAGCTGATTGCAGTGGGCTTATGGAGGTGTTGATTATTCATTATTTTTCTTTTGACATTTGCAAAGTTTATAAAACTAAAAGTATTGTGCAATGTAAAATCAATAAATAGAGAATTGCAGTCACATGACAGAAAGGATTGGTCTTCCTCCTTGCATCACCTTCAGTCAGTCTGAATTGGGAAAGCAGGGGGTGAATCTGTGGTCTGAAGAGTTTTGCTGTGCTCAGGACATCAAATGAAACAACACTTGCTAAAAAAAATCATAGGAAAACTGAGAAATGGAAACCAGTGCCTGGAAATTCACTTGTGCTGAACTATAACCCTGTGTAAGTGGCGGGAGGAGGGATGGACTGAAGCAGGTAAAGGGCCATGAGATTATTTTGGATCACATCTGTGTTTGGACAGTGTGATGTGTCCTAAGATCTGCCCCTAGTACTGAATAGCTTAGGGATGCCAGTGAAACCAGAAATAATATCTGTCAATGGTGCTAAAAGAGTCAAAAAATATGGAGGAGGCATTTTGAGGGCACATATCTCTTCTCCCAGTTTTTCCAGTCCTGAGTTTAAACCTTTGTACATCAGAACTTGGTAGAGCACAGGGTTTGTTCTTTACCCTAATATTATCAGTAAGATCTGATGTGACTTTATTTGAAAAAAACACTCAAAACTGAAAAGAAAAACAGCAAGGCATTATACTATGCATAATCAAGAGTAGATAATCAAGTATCAAGAGCTAGCAAGGGCTGGGCCATATATTTTTCACCAGGCTGCAAGGGCCAGTGTTGGAGAAGTCTCCTGGGGCAGAATAGGTGAAATTTTCTCCTGAGGCAGAAAAGGCCTCTGGTGAGTGTGTAAAAGTAGCATAAGCCTATGAGGCTCCATTTTGGTAACATGTAGCCAAATCTCAGGGTGAGATTTTGGTGCTGCATGTCTAATACTTTTCGGGGCCCTTTAAAAATCCCAGCCTTCGTGTCTAAATTAACAAGCAGTTCATTCGCATTTTGCTATTTAGAGGAGAAGTGCAGAGTGGACCTGGTTACTTGATACTAATTATTTAGCAGGTATAAAAGCATATTCAAGTCCCTAATCTCCTTTCTGGGCAGGCAGGCATGCTCATGTTCAAATAGTTGCATAACTTGCCCATCTCCAGTTGACAAACCCTTCTAACTTTGTTTTCAGATCTAATGCAACCCCACCCCCCGGACAAACTGCGTGCATAGCTGGCCCTGAGTTCATCTTGCTGTTAAACTCATCCTCTTTTTTTGCTCTTCCTGCAGTTTTTTGCCTGCTTTCCACATATGTTTAAAATACCAGCTGTTGAGGAAGGGGCTGCTCCAGCATTTGCCCTGTGCCTGGATTTTGGGTGGCCAGACTGGTATTCAGGGCTTTTGGGAAAACAAATGAAAAAATTCAGGACTGGGTTTTGTACTGACTTGAGATGTGAGAGAATTTCACTGCCAGCTCTCTCTCTGCCTGTTTGTATGTCTTATATGTAATACACCTATATCTATATATGTCTATATACATCTGTTTGTGTGTGCATAGTTCTGAATAGCAGTATATGGTACCAGAAGGATATGGCAGAGATCTTTGGTGTTCTGAGATGAACACAGCTTGATGTTGATATGAATTGTGAAAGATTTCTCATTGCCAGGTCTTTTCCTTGACTCTTGACATCTTTCATTTGATGAAAACTGACCAAAGTCAGTGGGATCACGAAGGATTCAAATCAAAATAAAACCTGGGCTGAGCCTGATACTGGGAATTTTTGCTGAATTTGGCATAAATTAGATGTTATCTCCCATCTAGTTACAGTGATACTGAAAACAGATACTTCAAACAATTTACAG
The DNA here is from genome assembly GCA_013398055.1 of Ifrita kowaldi. Lineage (NCBI taxonomy): Eukaryota > Metazoa > Chordata > Aves > Passeriformes > Cinclosomatidae > Ifrita > Ifrita kowaldi. Next base: position 507,128 of record VZRS01009924.1, on the reverse strand, counting down.
TGTGTGAGAGTATCTAATCTTCTTTCACATAATTTAAAAACCAACCCAGGGACAGGGTTGTGGTTTCAAGTTGTGGATGGAACAGACACTGTATTTATCTGTGTACCAAGGAGGTCAAGGAAATAAAGCAATATTCTTTCAGCTCCCTGCATTATTATCACAAACAATAGCCTGCTGGCACAAAACAAGTTTTAATTGATTGTTGTTATTGATTTTACAGGAAGCAAAGCAGAAGAAATACAACTTGATTTTTGTAAACCAGGGTGACCTGAAAAATACAAATGAGAGAAAGAGATTATAAAGCCCTCTCATATTTTGCCCACTCCTGTGAAATTGCAGCTGAGCACTCCATAAAAGCCCTCTCCATTAATTGTCTATTTATGTTTTTTGACCATATTGATTTTCTCTTTATATAATCCCTATCTGAAACTTTTATTCAGGTTGGTTTTTTTGTGCTGTCACTGTGCAGACCAGCCTTGTTCCTCATGACCAGTAATTTAAACACATCTCTTCCTCTTCTCTATTTCCACCCTCCTCAAACCCACATGGGGAAGAAAAAGCTGCACATAAAAGTTTTAGGCCAGTTGTTACCATTACTCTCTCCTTTCTGCTGATCATCATTTTTTGGAACGTTTCCATTTCAGGCTGAACCCTCGGTATGGGATTTTTTTCTGTACCTGCTGCTCTACCAGTGCCTGACTGGGAGCAGAGGTCTTGGGCTGTGAATAATCACGGACTGCCTGAATCCTGAATAGTCACAGCAACCCCATTCAATAACCCAGGTGGGCTGGCTGGTGTTCAGTGAGGGGACCTGAGATATGGCTGGACTTCCTCCTGGAAGGGAGGACATGATGAATTTCGTGGGATGCTGCTCAGATTCGCACTTTTCCTGAACTTTTCCCAAACTTTTCCCGAGCTCCCCTTGGGCACAGATTAGGAGGCAAAAGGGGTTAAGAGAGAAGATTTTAATGTTGGTGAACAACAAAATTTTTGCAAATGACCCGTTGAAAAGAACTTTCTCACTGTTCAGTCTCACATGTTGATTTTATGGATTTTGGGTTAGGTGTGTGTCAAGAGGAGGACGTTGATGGGAATAGCAGTTTTTGGCATTTTTAGAAGAGAAGCCAGTGATTCCTGGAATTTTAGGTAGACTCTACAACTATACATGGAATTAATTAAGTCACATGGGTAATGTCATTCTGCAAAGCTTTAAAGCGATTAACAACACCAAAAATGTTATCATGGCTTTTATGATGCTCATTATGAACCTAATTAATACTATTATTAACAGCATTGATAGCATTATCAGCTTACCCTTATCTGTCCTCAGGGACTGTGTAAAGTGCCTTCCAAATGCAGAACATGAAGAATATTACAGCCACAAAGTTCTGCATGCTGGTGTGTAAGTCCTTCTTTTCTCCCTAGTTACATGTAATTCTTATTTTATTGTGACTTGGAGTATTTATGTAACAGTAGTAAAAAAAACCTAGAGTCTTGTTTAAATTTACATTCTGATGTTTGCTCCTTTACTTACATTTGCAAGATTTTTGTCTTGGCAGCAATAGCTAAAAGCTTCCTGTCTTCCAAAAATAATAATTGAAAGAGCATTACTTTGAGAGCTGGGTTTTGAAAGAAAACATTACATTTTTACACACTGTTTTAAACTAAATGTTTAGTTATTCACGAATCATTTAAGGCAAAAAAGAATGATGAATTATTATCCACATCCCAGAATGAAATGTCTTGTGGCACTGCTTTATTCAGACAGCCCTGATATTGCTATCCATAGCAGCTTGGCAACAGCAGTCTTCCCAGAACGTTATACAAGGGTAAAAAAAAAAAAGAAAAGGGATTTTTTTTGCTTTTGCAGCACCTACCCAACTTTCCCACCAAGTGATCTGTTGTTAATGTGCAGGAAATCCCGATGAATGCACATCATTTGGTGAAAGAATGACAGCAGACACCACAGCTATCCTTAGCAAGCATCCACCTGCTCCCGTGGTGTCTTTTTAAAGCAAGTTCAGCTTACCTCTTCTCCTCTTAGTTTTCCTTTGCTTAATTGCAGGTGATGATTCCAAAGAAGCCTTCACCTGTTTGACTGCACTTTCATCTTTCTAGACAAAGCAGGCTTGGGCTTGGTGCTTGATCTGTGGCATAGTTAGGGCCTTTGGTATTAAAGGCGTTGGGATCACCCTGAGGCTTTTAAGGTTTTAGGGTTAAATTGATGAGCGTGTATAAAATGTAAGCTTTGTTGTTTGGCAGAGTTTTTCAGCATTTGTTATTCTTTTTTTCATTAAGAAACCATAAGACTGCACTGCATTCCTCAACTGCCTCTTGCCTATTAAAGAACACTGTCAAATGGAGACCTCTTCGACTTGCATAAAACTTGTGATGCATAGTACTGCCTTTAATCCTCACCAGCTCTCCAACTTAGCTGAGATATCCAGGAATGCCTCTGCACCAGCTCAGGGTATGTTCAGAAACAGATCAGATCTGTTTCTCTCTCCTTTTAATTTGTGCTGTTCCTACCGGCTGATAAGCGCTTGGTACACTGTAGAGCTGGGAGACACATCAGCTTCTGACCACAGGGACTGGACTTTGACTCCTGTTCTGTCTTTTTGCTTATGGATCTCAGCATTTGGGAATTCAAAGCCCTCCCATGAAAAATCCATAACAGAGGCCAAACAGTTCACAAATACCCTTTTTTGTTTGTTTGTTTGTTTCTTCTCCTCTTATTTTAATGTAGGGAATTAATTGACCAAAGACCCAGTGAAAGGTAATTGCCCCAGCCTTGACTATCGCTGAGGAGCTTTACTAAGTGCTTCCCACTGCTGCTGAAGATGAAAGCTGTTGCTTCTTGAAAAATGTTGTGCCTGGGTTTCTGGCTGGGATCCCAGCACCTTGGCTCCTGCTGTGAAATTTTTTGCCCCAACCCAACAAGTCCTGGTGGCAGGACAGGCCTTGTGAAGGAAATTGCTGTCCTCTGGGAGAGGGAGCAAGTAGTGGCTTTAGTGGAAAAAATTTCAGCACAATTTGCAAAATTGTAACTGAGGTGAAAAACTTGGTAAAATGCTGTTTTCTCACTTTTTTTTCCCCTCCTTCCTCACCCATTTGTATCTGTTGCATAGGGGAATTTACTTGTTTTCTTAGATGAAGTTTGGGATAAAGTTTCCTCTGACAATTCCCAAAGGTTTTGGATGCCTTGCACAGTGTACAGTGGGTGATGTTCCCATTCCAAACTTTTTGCCACATCTTCACATGCAGTTCTCTGATATCAAGGCCCACGAAAGCTTTTGTGAAACATGGTTGGACAGACAAGTTATTGCAGTTTAATGCATTCCTGTTGGTCACTCACAGCAAATGTGAAATAAGCTCGGACAATAAGCTACCATGTGTGTTTGGTTTCATAGTGGTTTAAAAGAATATGTGTTATTTAGTACTACTAATACATTACTTTAGTGGTTAAAAACATACATTGATACACATATATTTATATATACATACACAGTTTTCATGTCTTTGCTGATTGATGAAAACATGTGAAACTTCAGTAACCCAGTTGCAAATTTCCAGCAGTAAGGGCAGGACTGTGAGTATTATCCATGTAAATACTTGAAATGAAAAACAGTATTTTCAACAGGGAATAAACTGGAAATCAGTGAAGATGTAGGTGCAAAAAAGATGTAGGTGTTAGCTCTGCTGGTGACAACAGTAGAGGCATTATCTGGCTTTGTCGTTTGTCCCTTGTATCAACATGTAGCCATCAGTTTGGGGCAGGTGTAGCATTCCAGGAGCCAGGCACAAGTCCCTCTTCTCTGAGTTGCCACAGAGGTTCTGGCCGCCTGATTGCTTCCTGGTGACACTGGTGGCTTCTAGGCGTGGTCACTAGGGTAGAGCTCCTGTCTGTGCCAGCTTCAGAACCGTTTCTTACCAGCTACCTAAACTTCAGACCCAGATAGTAAGGCCAGATATTACATTGCTTTTTATATTAGACTTTGATATGTATTTCTATTATGTTATTGTCTTCTGAAACAATCTTCTCCTTCTAAGGCTATAGATTCGCAGACCCTGATTAATTTCTTAACTTCTTCTTTGCAAAGTGAAGTCCTCTGGGATTCTTAACTGATCGCTTGAATTATTTTTATCAGCCTGCTCTGTACCTTCTCGAGCTGTCTGTGTGTGGACTGTAGAAATGGTTTCAGCATTTCAGCAGTGGTCTTTCTTAGTGCCCCCTTCCCTACCACATGAAAGAGGACAGTCAAGAGACTGTCTGCCTGAATTTTATTTCAGAGTTAGTATTTTCTAGGATATAGTCCTTTATCTTTTGTCTGCACATAAGCAATTAGATGGAGCTGTCAATAAGTGAATTTGACTGACCAGCTAGTACCCAGAAGAGCTCAGCTGATGGAGATCTGGAGGTTTCATTGTGGGCATTGGTCAGACCTCCACTGACTAAGCCGTGGCACAAAGTTTACAGCTAGGCACCAACATACAGATACCTGAATTTGGAGCTGAGTCTCCCTCTGGTTCATGTGTAAATGCATGCTTGGCAAAACTGTTGAATACATGTATAAATAAATATAAAATCAGTAAATTCTTTATGACATAAAAAGTGTACTTTGAAATAATTACAAACTGTTCCTAGTTAGGAGAAGTGGCTGCAAATCTATGAACAATACAAAAAATTCCATGTTTCTCTGACCTTCCTAGATGAAATGATCTGGAGTCAAGTTCTCCTCACCCAAACTTATACCCTTCAACTGACTTCAAAGGAGATAAATGAGTCTCTCAGCAGGGCAGAACACAGGCTTGTTATTCCTGTAATACTTTGTATATGTCATTAACACACTTTTTCTTATCTAACTCTTCTAATAGTCAACTAAATTTTAAGTGTTTATATACAGTTGGATCATTATTATTTTTTGCATTTAAAACTTGGGAAGGGTATTTTTCCCTTCCCTTCTGTTTATATTTACATTTTCAGGTAGTACATATACAGTCTAATCATATCACTTTGAAAGTGATATAGAAATGTGCTCTCTTACTCAATCAGATCTAATCAGTTTGGATGGATTCCAAATACTAAGCATTAATCTCACTTAAACCAAACTCCTGATAGTTCATCTAGCCTGAGTATTCATGTCAAAGACATAAAACAATCTCCTTTAATGCCCACAGTAGTTTTTAAATTGAGCTTTCACCATCTGTTAATAAAACCTGCTTTGTACTGCTGGTTATGTTCTGTGGAATGTGTCAGGGGTGAGTTTCTCTTTCCCTCCAATTCTTAAAGGCCTCCTTTTTTTTCAAAAGTATATGAAAATTATGCAATATAGTTACAAGGAATTAGTCACACCTTGGCAGAATCTCCATTACCTTGGCTCACATCAAAGGGAAGGAGAGAAGTGTGGTCCTTACAAGCTTAGAGCATTCCTTTGCCTTGGAGTCCCACTCTGTGATGACAACTAAATTGGACACTGATGCTTACTTATTTTTCAACACGTGGGTGTAAAGTACATTGACCTTGCAGTTGACTTTTTTAGAGCACCTTTCATCGTGGGCCCAAGCCCACAGCATGATGCAGAGCTCTCTGCTGCCTTTCCGGACTCCCTGGAGAGGATTATCCAGAGGCAGAGCTGCAGAGCTGAAGTCCCCCTTTGATTGCCCCCTGTACTTCAGCACCTCACATTATTAATCCTGGGAATGGCACCATGGTGCTTCCCTGTCAAACCCTTACAGAGCTCGCGCTTAAAATAAATAGTGCCTTCAGATGACATTTTGCATGATTCAGCAATTTAAGGTCATAATTTACAACAAAAGGGGAGTGAACTACAAATTAGAAAGGACAAGAGGAGGAATCCGTGTTCCTCTGGGGCAGAATTTTCTGAGCACATGCTTTACCAGCTGCAGCTGCTTTCAGGTAACAGCTCGGTGTGTCTGATTCCAGCTTTGCCTGGGAAAGCAGGTGAGCTGGGTGCATTAGTTGGTTTTAAAAGTCATGGCTAGACTTGTTTTCTATTATTCTGCATAAAAATAAGTGAAAAATTGAAGTGTTTTTGTTGATTTGAGATAAAAAGGGATGGATTTGAAGGATGGATCAAGTTTTGTTTTTGAGCAAGAACTACTGAGCAAGAGGCTTGATTGTCAGCATACTCAATTGATGACATTGGGGTCTAAGCAGTGAATAGGCATCTAGGGACACCTTTATTCTCCTTAAGAAAGAGGCACTGGAGTATTTTGGAAAAGTTTTGCAGCTAGGAAAGTAGTTGTTTGTCCTTCTGGCTGCCCCAAGTAAAAAAGTATTTCAGTGCAGTCTCAGAGGTTTTGATGGTTACAGGACAAGTATAGGAAAAGTGTGAGATGTCAGAAGACTGACACACTCAATTCTTCCCTGGTGTCAAGTCTTTCTTTCCCTGAAACCTGCTTCCCTGGGAAGTGCAGAAGTGGTTCCATGGCATCTCACCTCAGTGCCACTCTGAAGATATCAGCTGTCCTCCGAAGTATAAGCAGTGGATGCTGTCCCTTGGTTGGTGGAGTAATTAATTTGTTATTAGAGTACTGCTGCAAAACGTCCAAGAAAGCACTGTGGTTTGCAGCCCTGAAGATTGTGCAAACTTGTGCTGTCTCCATGTTCACCCCATCTCTGGGATTTGCTTTTGAGGCACACTACATTATACCTGAAAATTGTGTAGAGCCATGTGCATCTGCACCTCCACCTCTCACCTCACGAGAAGCTGCTTTAAAATAACTAAGGTAGAATTTAACTGAGATGATAGTTATGATGATGACAGTGATTTTATGAGTCTCAAAATGTAACTTGAACATGGATTTCACTTAGCAGATATGTTAAATAACAAAATACACACTGGAATTCAATTTGTATTTGATTGCACAATAGCTTAATTTCTTCAGCTACTTTTTCAGCTTCCTCTTAACACTTCTGTTTTTACTTGTAAGTTTTTTGTTTGGATATAATGAGGCTTTGTGTCTCCTGACTCCTTATCTTATGTGGGTGGTAGAAAAATTGCTCTACTGCTTCAATATTTGTGGTTGTGTGGGGCAGGTGGTTTCACGCAGAGCTGAGAAAAATATCTGTAGTAAATAAAAAAAGATGGGTGAGTTTCTTTTGCCTGAGATTTCTTTATGCACCTGGAACCTTTACTGCAAACCCCAAGGAACCAGAAGAAGAGCTGGTTTCAGGCATGGAGAGGCCTTTTGCCAATCTTTGCAGCTTCCAGAGACCCGGAGCTGGTTTGGTCTTTTGTTGTATATTGGAGGCCAGTGTGTCCTGGAATTCCAGCTGTCTCCTGCATTGCCCAGGGGTCCCACTCCTCTCTCCTTTTGGGCTCCAGGCATCATTTTGTTCCACCCTTCCCAAGACTCAAGCATGGAACAGGTCAAGACTAGATCTTTGGGACTGCTGTTCAAACATGAGATGTGGTGTAGGTCTGTGTGACCTGATAAACTCTCCAGGAGCCTCATTTGTGTGGCTCCTTGTATCATAAGCGTGCTGAGCTCTGCTTCCAGGCACAGAGGTGGATTCTGGACATTTGTCAGCTGGAAAAAAAGTAAATCTGTCCAGGTTCTCCACTGGGTATTGCTCACAGCTATCTGGGGAGAACAGACCAAGTATAATACCTTCAAATTAGATAATGTCTGGGATTTGATGTTGCCTCCTAAGGACACAAGGAATTTAATCCAAATTTATTGTAGTAGACTTCTCAGGAGAGATTTCATGTTCTTGTTGCTTGTTGCTAATGGACTCTGCCATTTGGATGCTCATGTCAAAGAACTTGTAGGGTTTGAAATTCACCCTTAATGGACTTACAGGTGTCTCTTGAGCTACATGCTGACACCTTCTGGGATTACTATGAGATCCCACATCCCACCCAAAATATCTGCTGCTGTGCCATCTCATCTGTTCCCATTACAGCAAGGATTTCTGGACACGTGCAATCATGGATCTTGTCACTTTGCTCTGGGTCTTGGATCTGCAAAATGGTGACAATTTATGTCAAGACCCTCCTGCACAAAGTCATATATGCACTAAGGCATGTAACATTTGCTAGAGCTACTTAAATCCTTGCCTTTATGAATTTATAAATGAATCTTTATATAAAATTTTAAATTATACACTTGATGTGTACAGAATTTATTTATTTAAATCATGATTTTTTAAACCAGTCAGCTGATATTTGTCAGGCAGCAAGGCAAGGGGAGGACAGTGAACACTTGCATGGTACAATGTCAAGCTGAGAGAGAGATGAGATTTCTGCTTCTGGACTTCAGAAGGTCAAAATCAGTGTGGGAACTTTTCCCAGTGGTGGCAGCTGCAAATGTCAGGGAGAATTGCTTTTCCAGCAGCTTCCCAGGACGGATTTTCACAGTCAGAACCATTAATTTCTTGTGTACTGTTGGAAAACCATAATAAAAGAAACCTGGATATAATTTTGAGTTTCAGTTGATTTTGGGGATGAATACAGAGGTATGTAAGCAAGGGAGTGCAAGGAATATTTTCATTTCCGTTATATTTGGTGTGTTAATGAAAAGAACACCCAAAGCAGGCACTGACCAAACACATACTTATTTAAAAGCAGGAGACTGGAAATTTGAAATGTCTGTGTGACATTTGTGATAATGCCATGGTCCTAAATATGACTATTAATAACGCGAGTATTTATCTAAGACAATATCAAATTTAATTTGCTGTAAGCCATGTAACCCAGGTGTATAATGATGTGGCACATATATTCCACAGCACAGCAAACACAAAGCGTATCCATTTGATAAACTGCTTAAACAGCTGATGTGCTGCATTTGTTATGTATTTTTGAGGTGTTTACAGATGGTCTACCCCAGAGAGCTGACTGGAGACTTCTGAATTGTTTCATATGCTTTTAAAAGGAAAAAACAGTGGCAATCTCCACAAAATATTGTTGATAGCTTGAAATCTCAGAACAAACCCAGGAGATTCATAAACAAGAGCCAGATTGAGATGTTTCGGTACCAGCAAGTCTCCACTCGGGTGGTCTGTCTCGGTAGCCCTGCACCCCATCACGGCCCATGCCCCCCAACGTTAGCAGATAGAGAACAGCTGGTGACACAATGCAGAATAGAAAGCTTGAAGTAGCACCGGGGAATTTTTTCATTCCATATTTTGTTTCAGAGACACCTTAACTGGTATTTTCTCTTGTTGCAGCACCTCAGGAGGGCAGATATGTGCTTATCTGAGCAATAACCCGGTCAGCTGCCTTCAAAGGGAAGGGTGGGTAAGTGCCTATCTCTGCAAGAACCAGGGGGTGGAGAAACTGCACATTCACAAACATGGCCCATTTTTTTGACAACCAACACCTTCATTTTTTCCTTTTAAAAAAAGGCCAAAAGATGGGAATGAGATTCTCTTGCAATTTTACTGGGGAATTAAAATGTTGACATAAGTAGATGGCAAAAGGCAGCAATGATAATGCAAGCACCTCTTCTTTCACTAGTTGCTTCCTTCCTTAATGTTTTATACTTACAGTGAAGCAACTTGTCCAAGTTGAATTGCCACAAATTTTCTTCAGGGCATGACAGCCTAAGTGGAAGGAGTTGGTGGCTTGTGTTTGTAAGCTCTCAGGTTCCCTTGGAGTAGGAGAATTTCATGTCCCCTGTAGAAGACCCAGAAGGTGAGTCTGTGTTAAGTCATGCAAATTCTTGACAAATCACACTAATCCTTCTCCAGAAAGGATCCCTCACAGGCTGGTGAAGGTCTGTATCCCAGGGAGAGTAGTAACCTCCTTCAGAAGCCCATCAACTTCAACATCCCCACAGGTACTAAACCCGCTCCTGATAATTTAACGGCATGTGATGGACGTAAATCTGGGTGCTGCCTGGAGGTTAAAAAGGACATAATAGCTATGTAAGAGTAGAGCAGTCCTTAATTTCAAAAGGGTAACTTTGCCATCTAAAATTCATACAATGTGCATTAATGTAAGAGAGCATTATCTTCAGTGAAACAAAAGGTTCTATTTTATGACAAGTGCCAATCAATATCTCACTGATATCACACTTCAGTATCATAGAATCCTACAAACATAGACTAGTTTGGGTTCCAGCTTCCCTGTCATGGACCATCTATACAGCAGTATTTGTACTTTAAAGGACTCTACAGCCTGTCTCATGGTCCAATCCAAGACTGCTCTGAAATTGTGGTTATGGGTTCAGCGTAAGAACCCAGAGTAATACTGAATTTTGCATTTTGATTTAAATGCTATTGTGGATATTTTGCATTAAATAAAAGAACTCTGGAACTCCTGAAGTGCCCTGTGTGCTTGGTATGTAGGTGATATTTTGGTATAAAGAATAATTACCCCTAGGAAACAAAATGAATCAGAAAATACTGGCAAACAACATGCTTCAAACATGATAGAGGTTTTTCTAAGGTAAAAATAGCTGCTAGATGAAACCAGTGTTAACTTTGAAAATTTCTTTAAATTTCTCCCTAAAGATAGGTTATACATGGCCTCCTTAAGCCTCCTTTCCTTGTAGCTATGTGATCCATATTAAATCCACATAGGCTTGTGTTTCCTGCCTTGATTGTGCTGCTGTTTTCCCACATATAGAGTGAATTTTAAAAACTGTTGGTCTGAGCAAATATCCATAAACCCTACTTTTAACCTTTCTTGCTCAGCAGTCACTGTCCACACAAGGTAAGAGGCAGCAGAGTTACAGAGCTTTTGGCTCTGATTGTCTTTTCCTACATTGTAAAAAAGGGATAGGACAGGCTGTCCACCTGGGGATGCTGGGAGCATTAAACCCCAGCTGGGAGCATGCCTCAACATGCTGCAAGTTGTGCTAAGGTTGCTAAGTGACTTAAATCCACTGCACAGAATAGAACCATATAGCCTCAAAACAGCAGAACCTGACTTAGTTTCTAGTAACTCATTAAAATGACTCTACAGTTCTTTTGATGTTCTGTACTAGTCTGGTCACATTCCTTTCTGTTTTATAGCATGGTAATAACAACATTCTTGTAAACAGTCATATAAACTCTAACCTTCATGTTGCTCTCGTCAGATGATCTGAAAGCATTTTCACATTGGGATTCAGCTTTCTTACTCCCATAGAGCATATCCCACCCTAATAACTCCCACCATCAAATGATCGGAGGGGGAAATAGGGATGTACAAGTTGAATACTGCTTGGTCACTTGCTCAGGGCACCCATAACATCCTGTGAAGGCTGAAATATTTTTTGCAAATATTGCTTGTATAAATTCATTGTTCAGAGCTATTGGGGTTTCCATTCTGTTTCAGAGGAAACTCTGCTGTGAACAGACAGACTCCTTCCTGGATGTTAGTGCCTATTCTTTATTGATTATCAGCCTGTGCTCTCTCCATTGTTATCAATAGATTGTCATCCTCTGCTTGCATGGAACGACAACCTGTGGTAATATTTTCTGGGAGCTCAAGTTCTATATCACACTGCTGGCAGTAGAGAATTATAGAAAAAGAGGAGGCCTAGGAGGCAAAAAAAAAGAAGCCACTCTGGTTTAGCTGTGCTTGTCCACTGGTAGCAGCAGATAAAAGAATGACAACTGGCTTTAGTACAGAAGTGTGCTGCAAGGAGGACAGACAGCAGTTTCCAGATGTCTCTGGCCAAAGGCTTGGCACTTAAGCATTTGCTCAAACAAAAGGGCCAAGGATAAGGGACTGCACCCTTTGCAAACAACACGGCACATGGACATGCACTCACATGCAAAGAATTTACACTGGCTGAACAGTTTTCCAGGCAGTCAGTAAATATAACTTATACCTTCTCTTCCTCCATCAATAGTTTAAACAATCTGGGAGTAAAATGAGATACAATGATTTTCCTGACACTCTAAATGACAAGGAAAGATTTCACACATTTTAACATGTCCAAGTAAGCTTGCTTGCTTATTTTTCTTTCCCTCTGTTTCTTTCTTTTTATCATTATTCTTTTACTTTTTCATTATCCAAGACAACCCTTTGGACTGTCCAGTAGGAGCAGAGAAACAAAGTAAGATACTGTGAACCTATCACAGAGCATGAAAAGGAAACCATAAATGCTCAAGTGAACAAACTGCCAGCAATCTCTAAATAAGCAATGTGTTACACCGTGTATCTGCTGAAGGCTGATACATTTATAGTAGTTGCAATCTGCCAGAGAAATTTTTTCCAATAGGGAAAAAAAAAAGATAGCTAGATTTGACAGATGAATTTTTCACAGTGTTACCCTTTGTTTATAGACCTTCTCTCCTTTTAGTGTACCCTAGAGCAAATCTCTGCCTTTTCAAAGGGCCACGCCATTGTTCAACTGAAATGCTGTTATTTCTTCTCTCAAGTTTGATTAAATTACTTGGCACTCAGACAGAAGTTGATAATAATACAAACACAGTGATCAGGGTGGCAGATGTGCCGTTATTCTCTTAATGGCAAATAACTAATTCTTCAAACTGGGGCTACGCAGTGTTAGAGCAATACAGGGGCTACACAGGGAACATTACAGCGAGTTTTACATATGTTAATTGAAACAGGATTGAGAATTTATTGGGGGACATTTAAATAATTGCTTTCCTTAGCAAATACAGTCTGGCTGCTGGTTTGTGGATGGTGTGTGTGTGTGGAGATTGCAGAGATTAGGCCAGAGAGGAAAGCAGAGGTTGGAGGCAGCTGACAGCGCCTGCGCAGCAGTGGGGCTCAGCTGCCTTGCAGGAACTTCCTCCCATATCTGAGTCCTAGGATAAAAGGTGTGTTTTTAAAGTGTGCTAGCTTAAGTGTTTTAACTAACACCTGTTTAAGCCCTGGAATAAGCAGCACAAGGTATTTTCTGTTATATCAGTTGATGAAAAAGTGGCTTAATTAGGTGGAGGAGTCAAGGGAAGAGTTAGGACACCCTGGACCTCTGAAAGGACCAAGTGGCAAAAAGGGGAGTCCTGCATCCTTCCTGGGAAGATTAAAGTAGCCACCCTTTGAGCCAGGATCAGAAACCAGGGATTTTAAATATATTAGCTCAAATGCTTGAGATAATAAGTTTCAAAATAAATCTTTTCTAGACTACACAAGCCCTGAGGGAAGAGCAAAGAGATTAAGGTAAAAATAGAAAGCATGAAGTGCCTAATAATGAGCCACACCTGTTTAGCAAAGTTTCCCTATCTCTGGTCTGGTCTACATCCCGGGTTTGTATCAGTACGACTGGCTTGGCCAGGGAAGTGTTTTTGAAAGGGACTGGGAGGATGTGTAGGTTGGCACGAGGGAGCCACGTGACAGCGGCGAAGGCCCTGAGGGCAGCCATGGAGTCGTCTGCAGAAGATGTTTCCCTCTCACTTACCCCAATACTGGAGGAGTTTTGGTTGTTTCATGTGTAGATAAAAATAAGGACTTTTTCAGAAGACCTAAACGTGATTTAATAATTTAATTATTTAATTACTTGGAGACAAGTGGTTTTCATTTACTACAATGGATCTCAATCTTGTTGGCCTCCAGGCTCTATTGTACTATAAATATTATTACTCATAATAAAACCCAACCTAACGTTTTTCCCCAAAACTCCGATATTTGGTCTTCAGCTGCTGATGCTGGTTCAAACTGGAAGAGAAAGTAGATAAAAAAACACCAAAGAAACTTTCTTTGAGATGTCTCACTTTATTTCACAGACCCCAAAGTCCACATAACCTCCAGAGAATTACAGGTTAACACCCTACAGCCTGCCAGTCTTCTCCAGTCAATCCTTTTTGTCCATCATGAGAGCTGTCAGAGCATGTGAAGACTGTCCATGGCTGTACTTTACATTTCAGTGGGGGCAACCCATGTGCAGGACATACTGGCTAAAACAGCAGGTAACTCATAATGTTACACCCTTTATTTTGGAGTTTTATTGTGAGGTTTTTTTTATTATAATAGGCAGGAATACGCCATTCTTCATGAAAAAGAAAGATCCGCTACATGAGATGTTAAAGATTAAGCTCTAGAGTAGGGGAAGCTTGGTTTTGAGTCCTGAGAATTTGTGTTGTTTGTGTAAAACCAAATTACCTTTCTCCCCTGTTCATGACCAATTATTTATTCAGTAGAGCCTTACCCCCAGAGGAGCTATGGGAGCTTGGGCATCTAAGTGTCCAGGCTGACATCTTGATTTCACTGAAGTCAGCAGGAGTTTTGCCACTGATGTCTCCTCCTTAGAGTTTTCCCCAGAGCCTTATCAGAGAGGGCAATAATCCTGATGAAACTGTAGGACAAAGGCAGTTTCAGTGTAAATAGAGATATAAATTATATCTGGGGATTAAGAGGCACAGATGGATATATATTAGGTAGCTTCCATACTATAGGAAAGCTGCCAGAGAGACTTTTTTCCTTACACCTTCTCACACCTTTGTCCATGTCTCTTTCTCCTACCACCTATCTATTCAATTCTGCTCAGGAGAAAGGTGAGGAAACATCTATTCACTCATGCTCATTTTTGACAGTTCATTACAATATATTTCATAGACTCATCTCAGCTGCCTGTCTGTTTGATCAAGATGAAGATGTAGGCTCCACCAGCAGATTATTAGAATAAGTCTGAATTTGGTTATGTGTCAACACAGTGATAAGGCTTAACCCTTCAGTTATAAAGTTTGGTTTGTAACCAAATAAGAATTTGGTTACATTTACCTTATTAATACTTATAAAAATCCTATTGAGAAGAAAATAATTGCATTTTCCAGAGCACTTTTCTTATATATTTAAGCCTAATATAGTACAATTAGAAAGCAAATGAGACAAAAGTAGAGGAGAGAAGGAATCAGGAAACTTATATGAGTGATTTTTATGCTCCTATTTTCATGGTACATGGCCATCTGATGATTGTTAACCATGAGATGACAGCTTGGGCTTGGTTTCAGGAGCAACTGAACAGAGCTGATGAACTGACCAAAAGGAGAGGCAATTTCCCAACACCTTCCATCTTTACTCATTTTTTCCCTACTGCCCTTTTTCATCCTTCCTACCCTTTCCCAGATGCAAAGTCCTACTGCTTTGGCTCCAGACTTGGGACAGTTGGATTTTGCTATAAACCAGTTAAAACTCATTAACCCAGCAGAAGTTTTTTTGGTTTTCTTGTGGAGTCTATTTTCTGCCATGAGTTGAGCTGGCTCAAAGGGGTCAGTGACATCAGAAGTGGAGCCAAATTAATAACAGCAGTGAGGGAGGATGAGGGACTGACTGAGGAAGAGAAGGATCTTCTCTGTTTTGGTGGCAATGAGCTGTCAGAGTGGCTCATCCGGTGTCACTAAATTGTAGTTTGAATATACAAGTTCATTTCTGCTGGAAAGGTCACTTCTGATTTCTTCTGCACTCTGGATTCCTGGCAGATTCCTTCTAGTTTGGTGAGATGAAACTGCTCATCAAAAAGTGAGGATTTCCGAAACAATGTGCTGGGAGGGGGAAGGGAGAAGGAGGTCCCCTTTGTGGCAGTGTGCCATACCAGATTAGCAAGCACATCTAACTGCACCCCAGCTGTCTTGCCCAAGATCACATGGGAAATCTGTGGCAGAATGGAAAGATGGCCCTCTCCCTTGTAACAGCAAGAAAATTGCTGTGCCCCCAAAATTGCAGAATCTTGCTGCTGGTCCAGGCAGGATTAGGTGATATAAAGGAAAGTGATGGTTCCTCACAGACACAGGAATAATCTACTTTATCCAGGATTTCAGCCTATCTTACTTTCTACACAGAGAACGTTTTAAACTTGAAAGCATGGGATTATCAGTTCTTTCCAAATTTTTCAGTATAAACAATTGCTCTGAAAAGTTCTGACCCCAGAAATGTCTGAAAATTTAATGAATTTTGCTAAATTCTCAGCATTGGGGGTGTCCTTTCACAGTCAGTTGTGCAGGCAGAATAGGTGAAAAATCTTTCCCTCTTACCAGTTTTGATTTTGCCATGTCTTAATTTCACTGGACATTCCCTATTCCTTAGCGTTTGTGGCAGCAACAATAAATTTTCCCAGATCCCGCACTGCTGCCGAACCACGAGACCCGAGCTGGGCAGTGTTATAACTCAAGGATCCGGGATGCGATCCTGGCTTCCCCTCTGATTCCCGCCGTCATCCCGGTGACTCCGATCACCTGAGTTCGCCTCTGCAAAGCTGCTTGCGAAGGGAGATGCTGATTCTTCTCTGACTGACAAGGGTGTGGTGGGATGAGTTACCTCGTTAGGGGCTGAGGTGCCTAGCGCAGGTGCTGGAAATGGCTGTGGAGATGGCACCGGTGTTTTCCAGGGCGCTCGCAGCAGATGGCGCTGCGCTGCAGGAGCAGCCGCGGCACAGCCGCCGCGAGCCCCGGAGACCGGCACCGATGGTACCTCCTCCGCTCCATGCCACCACAACCGCACTAAAAAACATCTGGGAAAAAATAGAAAACTCTGTTGTATTGTATTTTACTAGATTTACTTAATTTTTTTTCTCCCAAGGATTTAACAATA
Organism: Ifrita kowaldi; assembly: GCA_013398055.1. Lineage (NCBI taxonomy): Eukaryota > Metazoa > Chordata > Aves > Passeriformes > Cinclosomatidae > Ifrita > Ifrita kowaldi. Next base: position 490,674 of record VZRS01009924.1, on the reverse strand, counting down.
TCTCCTTTTCCTCAAATGAGAGAATGTCTTCAACAACCACCAAGACGCCACCAACCACCATTTCTGACCATGGAGACTGAAAAGTACCATGCCATAAATTCCAGTTTGATCTGATTTTTTTCTTAACCATAACAACACAATACATATAATACATGAACCTGATAACAAATGCCAGGAATGACATAGTTAATTTGGGATACAAAGTGCACTTTTGTAGTGGTATTAATAAGATTTATAATTATTTACATATTGTCTCCAGGGAACAATGGGAACTGTTAAACAATCTGCTCAAATGCGAGCAGGACATGTGTCACACAGAAGACAAAAAGAGCTCTACTTTCTTCAGGCTCAATCTCTTACATGCCTATCTTGCTTCCAATATTCCCATTTCTAGATTATATGTGGAATGATAAGAAGAAATGGAGTGCTTCAATGGAAGGGACTGTTCTATCCACATTGTAATTTTCAGAGTCCTGTCTTAAAATACAATTTATCTTTATGGCTCACATAGAAGTGATATATCACCTTGCACAGTAAATAGGCAAGGTGAACTTTGTGGTAAAGTTTAAACTTACTTTAACATTTTCTTGGGTTATAAAGTATTCCTCCCTATGGCACCTTATTTAGAGGTTAACACGTATCCTTTTCCACACAATATTTTCAATGCCATGGTTCACGAACACCTGCTTTTTATATCTCACCTTTTAGTGTTGGAGCTGGGGAACTGTCAAAGGAATGAATTGTATATACTGTATTTTTTTCAGTGTGTGTAGGTTTTACAAACCCCGTTATGTTATTGAGACATCACAGAGAATACATAAAAAGATCCAGAATATTGGTATACATAAGCCATGGGGCTGTGCCATTGCATTGATCTCCAAATGTGGCCTGTGAAGCTGCATGGGAAGATTCAAACGTATTTCTGTGGACAAGGACTTGCTTCTGGGATTGTGGTTTTTCCTCTCCCCTAGTTTGCCTGGAGAAGGGCATAGGAATTTAGATACAAGTGATCACTATGCTTTAGAAAGCGAAAAATACCTCAGCTTCCTGCATTCATCTAAATGCCATAATTTGGCCTCTCTCCTTATGGTCTTGGAAAGCTGGCCCTGAAGGTTATAGGTGAGAGCAGGGCTGTGCTGGGCCTCCCTTCTGCCCAGGGGGGATGCAGAATAAGCAACAGCCCGATTGTCTGGAAGTATAGCTGCCAGTGGCAACAGATAGAGGCAGATCTAGACTTTCATCTGTTTTCTGAGGATTTGCCAAATGTCACCAGGTTTGCTGCTGGAATTGAATGTCCATTGAGACTGGATATTCCAAGAGCCAGTCCTGTGGTTTGCAGCTGGTAAATGCTCCTCTGAAAAGGAGAGGATTAAGGACAAAGCTGTGGGACTTGTTTAGGGTGGAAGCTGGAGCTTGGGGACATAAACCCCCTTTGTGTGAGTCCCTTTGGAGGAGAAGGTGAGTCAAAGCCAAGACACTCCTCTTCACAGACACTATCTTGACTCAGGGTCCAGGTTAGCACCACTCACTCCTTCCTGCTGGGTTAAGGGGCACGTGAAGGCTGGGAGCAGCCAAGCTCCTGCATCCTGGTCCTGTTGCTCAATATTTGGTCCCTCAATCAGGGTTTAGAGGGGCTCTTCTCTGCTGCTGGTGTGGGCCATGACATTGCTCAGCCCTCCCAGGCATGAAGAGACATGGAAAAGGGAAATAGTGACTCTGAGGGTGTTTTACAGTCCTAGAAGTTGATTGCCAGTGCCAAAAATCAACCTGCCTTGTAATTTCTCTGTACCTGCTCCTCTTTTTTTTTTAAGGTGAGGTGCTATACCCCAGCTCATTACACAGGTCTGTCCCTACTCCTAATGCAGCTAATGGTAAAACTCCCACTAAGAGAAGCCTGCTTTGTATTTAGAAGCAGCCAAGGACTGGTGGAATCTGTAGTTACAACCATTATATTTTTTGCTATAAAAGAGAAAATTAATTTTTAAAAGGGGAGATTAACTAAAGGCAGCTCTCCTTTCAAATTTATTCTTAAATCAATAAAAAAAAGTTTGATTTTTTTCCTGTTTCTAAATACACACCTCACATAACAATAAAACCCACAAACGTTCATATATATGGCAATACAAGCCCTGCTTTATTTAAGCAACTCCAAAATAAACCTGAAGATAATCACACTTAGACCAAAGACATACTCAGGATAAAATAAAAACACAGCAGTAGTTATAGTCTAGAAGTGACTGGGGTACAATAAAGTATAGTCACAACTAAATTATGTCTTGGACTGAAGTAGATACATAGTATTAATTGGATGTAAGCCCTTTAACCTTCTTGCAGGAAGCAAACTTGAGATCTAATAATTTTTGTAAAGATGAGCTTTCTGTGCTTCCAGTAATATTTCTGGGCTTTGAAAGGAACCTGACTTTCCTTTCAGATTGTTTTGATGAGATTGGCTCTAATATTTCAACTATGCCAACTGAGCAGGGGTAACAGAGGATAAAGGGGGATGGAAGTTTGATTGCTTTATTCAAAGGATACAAATACCCTGCTGGTGCTATCTGTGCTCTGTTCCTGATCCTTTTAAGGTACTTTGTTGCTAGACATTTTCATAGATGTGAAAAGTTGTGGCAGAAAGGAGTATTAGCTAATGATTCAAGTATCTCAGCTTACAAAGAAGTAGCCTGTTGGGAAGAAGACAGTGGAGACAACAGTGTTTTATATCACACACAAACTGATTAAAATTTCATTTCTCTGTTAGGTTTACCACCTTTCACTGCCAGTACCTCTGTCCAAAATAAGGTCCTGAATTAAGCCTTGTGCTTTTAAAATATAGAGAATGATATAATCCCTCTCTCCAACAGCAAACCATTTCAATTTTAACCCCACACCAGAGCTCACTTCACTAAGAAGAGTAAAACCCTAATTCACGTTGACAAACCCACATCTACAGTTTAAAGAAGTAGTGGGTGGGTTTGTGTGACTTGCTTTTATTGTGATAGTCTGTTATGAGATGTCAGGAGTGGGCTTCATCTACACTAACTCTTGCTCTGAAGAGGAGGAGCCTGAAGGGCTCCTGATGCACAGCTTACAACTGTCTAAAATTATGAAAGATGCCTTTCCTCACTCTGTCTTGCAAAACTGTTCAGGAGGTGATAATGGTGAGCAAAGTAGGCACAAGCAGTTGAAGATCTGGTAACAGCATCAGCTGTCATCACCATTTCTTCAGAGAAGGTCTGGCCACGGTCAAAGAGGATTAAGGTGCATCTTTTATCCTAGTAACTGGAGTGGGCTAAAGGAATATACATACTTATATATATGTCATCTGAAGAGCCAAGATTTAACAGCCACAGGCCATAAAAACTGAACTCCTGGACTGGCTGCAGGCAGGGAAACCACCACACACTCACCAGTGGCCTGGATAAACATTTGCTATTAATTTCCTCTTAGTACAGATGCAGCTTCATCCTAACAGCTGACGTTTTATGAAGGATCAGATTTTGTTTCCTTGTAAAAGGAATTAGAGAAATGCTTAAAAGCCAAAACAAATCTGAGCAACGAAGGGTGATGACATCTAACAGATCTGCAGAAAACCACTTCTGCTGAGCTTGGGCACTAACACTTTGTGTATAAGAAAGGACAAAAGGAGTTGGAATAATGTTACTATTTACCTGCCGGTTCCGTGGGGTCCTGTGAGCTCCCACAGAACCCGGGCAGGTTCAGTAGCATGAGTCAGTAACAAAGAGCTGGGAAGGGAATCTGCTGCGGCCTTTATTCCGAGAAGCGAGTGTCACCACCCACAAAGAGTGCCCAAGCAAATCCAAAGTACCATGGTTTACACACGTTTTTTCCAGGGGTTAGGGGAAGGCGGGGTCAGGGAGCAGGGACCAATGGGAGAGCCCCAGGGGATGGACAAGGGGCTGAGGCCATCAGCCAACCAGGGAGTTTAAACTGGAATATACTAACTTTAACAGAACCAGTAACCTGCAGAAAGTCTCATGATAGCCTTAACATACAGGTGTTCACTGATTACCACGGAATAATATTTTTTTTTGTCTCTGCCATCCCCACCCATGGACAGATGTGGCACCAGAGGACAGCCTGAACCTGCTGAAGCTGCTGAGCACAGTGGCCTCAGGCTACCTGACCTGCAACAGCCACACCACTGACAACTACAGAGCCAGGGATGGTGAGGCAGAGGATGCCTTTGGCCAGCCCAGGCTGACCTGCCCCTCCCAACCAGCGCCAATGTCCCCAGGCCATCGCCTGAGCGAGCAGGTGGGTGTCCCCAGGCTGGCACAAGGGACTGGTGGGGAAGAGGAAGGGTGGCACAGTGACTGGCTCAGGGGATAATTCCCATCCCTGTGACACAGGTGACACGTCCCACTGCTGCAGGGTCCCAGTTCAGGGGATAATTCCCATCCCTGTGACACGAGTGTCACGTCCCACTGTGGCAGGATCCCAGTTTTGTGTCATCAGTGAACATAGTGAGGAGGCATCTGCCCCTTCAGCCCCGTCATTGATGAACAAGTTGAAAAACCCTGGACCCAGTACTGAACCTTGGGGACACCATCAGTGACAGGCCTCCAACTAAACCCTGTGCCACTGATCATAACCCTCTGGGACCTGCCATTCAGCCAGCTCTCAATCCACCTCACTGTGCACTCATCCCGCCCACGCTTCCTGAGTTTGTGAATGAGGATGTTGTGAGACACAGTGTCAAAGCCTTGCTGAAGCTGAGGTAGACAATACCCACTGCTCTCCCCTCATCCATCCAGGCAGTTGTTCTACCATGGAATGCAATCAGGTTGGTCAGGCATGATTTACCTTCAGTGAATCTGTGCTGACTGCTTGTGATCACCTTCTTGTCATCCATGTGGACAGAGATGGCCTCCAGAATGAGGTGCTGCTCCACCACCTTATCAGGGATTGAGATGAGGCTGACTGGCCTCATCCCAGTAGTTCACTGGGTCCCTCTTGCCCTTTTTGAAGACTGGAGTGACTTTTGGTTTCTGGCAGTCCTCAGGCACCTCTCCTGATCACCACAATTGATAGCACATGAAATATAACTAAATGCTCTTGAAGGTTAGGGCAGGTGCTGTGCAATCATTCAGTCTTTTACTAGCTGTCAATGCTTGTTTGTAAGTGAGGTCAACAAGATGTTTACTGTATGGTTGAATGGTTTATTTGAAGTAAAGATGTATGATCTTTGAATGAAGATATTAATGATGTGACAAAAAAATCCTGAAAAAGTACTTCTTTCAATAGGATCAACAGTTAAAGTCATGTACTAACAAGCTAGATGCCAAAAGTAGCTGCAAGGAACGTAATAATATAGATTTTTCCTGTAAAAATAGAAAACAGGAAAAGCAATAAATCTGTTAATCTACTCAACTTTTAAAAACTAGATTAGGATGTGAAGTTCTAATTCTCTCTAATTATTGTAGCTAATGATTTTCTTAATCAAATCAAACATTTTTTTTATTTTTACATGTTCTTCCTAAGTACAAATGATGTTATTTTATCAAAACTTGATTTCTGTTTCACTTAAATCCCATTCCTCAAGTGTTTCATGTGAGAATGCAAGCTCTGCTATTAGGAGAAATAATAAAGGAAAAGTTTTAACTACAATTGCTAGCTGAGGGCTGGATTCAAAGAATTTATATTTTTTTTGGTATCATAATTCAAATGATAAACTTCAGTAACTATAAAATATTAAATTATTTAAATTATTATTGTGGATAATACACCCATATGATTTAAAAGCCAAACATCAGCCTTCATCAAAAGCATATTATCTAGTTTGTGCAATCAAGCCATGGAAGTCAAAGAATAGCAGAATTAAGGTTCCCTTTGCAATCTCAGCTTGGTTACTTTGGGTGTGACCCAAACTATGAGTGGGTCATAATTCTTAGTTATAGATCTGTGTGTTGGTCCCATTGCTTCTTCTCTTCCTCTTTCAGTACTCAGACTGGGCCATGTTCTCATAACAAGCAAGTTTTATTTAATTTTCTTTTTGGTATTCATCATGTGATTCTAAGCATTCTCTTGCTCCCTCCTACCCGTTCCTGTACTGAATACAGCATAATTATTTTTCTCTAAGTTTTCCTGTAGCTTTCAGCTCTCTGCTGTCTGGGAGTTTCACAAAAAAGAATGGATTTATTTCTGCAGCAGCCCAACAGATGAGATATGGCATTAACCTGTCTCCACAGGTGAGGCACATGGCAGGCCAGAAATATTTGCTGAATTTGAGTGCCCAGTTTCTGCTAGTTACTGTTTGACTTTGCCCAGCATGGAGCCATATTTTATGTGGTAGTTGACTGTGAATGCTCAGCACTTCTGCAGCTCAGAGACCCCACAGAATCTAGCCAGGGATCCAGAAAGTGAAGCTGTACAATTTATAACAGTGAGAGAAGGAGCTGGTTGAAATTGCTTGCCTTGCTTTGCATAGGAGCTGAGCAGCAGAAATACAACCAGCTCTCAAGGACAGCAGTGAAACCATCCTCCTCTTCTGGTAAAGCCCTAGCAGCAGATTTAGTGGGAGAAGCCATGAGCTGTGACCATCTCCTATTACCTTCCCCGATGGGATACCTGCAGTCCAGGTCACTCCCGGAGAGTGACCATGCTGCAGTGCATTATTGCTGTGCCTGAATCCTCTTTTCTTTTTGTGCTATTACAAGACATCCATATCCCATGGGCAGCAGTCTCCCTTTGTTACATCCTCCCATCGATCATCAGTGCCGTCCATTTTGTGCCTGGCAGGAGGGAGAAGTATATGATCATGCTATTAAAGATAATGCCTATGCAAAAAAGGGATTGAATCAGGGCTGGAGAGGCAATTTGATTCTGGCACTTCCTCACATCTGATTGCAACTGCAAGATTCTTTTCACACAGTTTGGGGTGTGTAATTTCACATATTTGAGGTGGGGGGAGGGAAAAAAGTAGACTGCCAAAATAGGCATTTCATTATGCAGGGTCACAGTGAGTCCCAGGAGAACCAGCGGGACAAGAGTCTGTGTTGGCCACTGAAAGCTCTGCTACTTCAGTTAATAGAGCAGCAACATTAATAATCACCAGATACCAGTGTCCTGCTGAAAGCACTGAGAGGCTTGTATCCTAAAGGTCAGGCTGGACAATTGTTAGTGGATTTTGCAGGTATTTCAGGGCAGTAGAGGATATGCAAAGCCCCTAAACCGTGTTTTCCCCTCCAAGTTCAGGAGGGAAGTTTGATGTACTATTTTTCTAGATTTTCCACTTTTACTGTGCCAAAGGAGACTGGAACACTACTCCTAACCTCTTTGCCCAGCCACACAGTTTCCTTCCGGTTTCCCTATTGCTGGGGAAGTCCCATCCTTCTTGCTCTGTCATCTTTAGTCCTCCAGATCTTCTAGTTTTAATGGTCTTTCTCAGCCATAATTCAAGGTTCCCTTCCTCACTGGCTCCCACACTGTGCTTCCTCACACACTACTGGCATTAGGCTCTGGCCTTCCCATGTCCATCTTCTGAAACAAACATCAGGCTACCCTTAGAATTCCAGCCTGTTCCTTGATTTAGTTTCTTTGTTTGCCTCTGTCTTCTCCCTGTTCCTCCCCCACTTCCAACTCAGAGACTTATTTCCATATTCTTCACCCAGGAGGTTGAAAGCATGGGTAACTCCTTTTAGTGTACCCAAAAATGGATGGAAATAGCTTGTAGTTACTTGGAGCAGCAAGACAGTGTCAGATCTCTTTATCTCCAACCCAAAATACTGATGCTGTGGATGTGCCTTCAGGGAATGACCAAGGTCTCAGAAGTCCATGATTCTTGTGTGACCTGTGGTTTTCTAATGGTTGCAATAATTTCTTGTTGTTGATTTTGTAGATATGTACAGAAGTGGAAAAGGATGTGTTTCAGGCATAACGCACATCTTAATGCCAAAATTCAAGTATGTTTTCCAAAGCATTAAAGTTCTGAAAAAAGGAGGTTACCACATGATTTTAACATGGACAAAGCAGGTATTTTTCCACAGTCTTGTATTGGCAGTAGGTGGAGTCTTTTGGCTGAAGTGTTCCAAAGAAGATTTTTCAAGTTTAGACAAGTGTCTGACATGTCAGTGTTCAGCCTAGTCATCAGCACTGGGATGCTAAAATGGGAATAATTGAGTAATCTCAATAATAGTTGGTGTTTCCAGCAGTGCCTGTGAAACTTCTATGCATTGTGCCTAATTGCACTCCTCAGGGAAGTGGTCACAGCACCAAGCCTGTCTCAGCTCAAGAAGCCTGAGTTCAGGCACATGGTGTCATTCTTGGGGTGTCCTGCTCAGGGCCAGGAGTTGGACTCAGTGATCCTGATGGATCCCGTCCAACTCAAAATACTCTATTGATTCTATGATAATCCAGCTCACATTTATCCAGTTTTACAATAATCTAAATCAACAGAAAAACGGGATGATGGGAACTGTGGAATAGCCATTATATCTGATAGGTAGGGATATCATCCAAGGATGACAGATGATATTTATGCAAAAATGTTCATGATTAAGAGTGGTTTGTCTGCTTAAAAAATCCCTGAAGTTATCTTTTTGAATCCCATAAACATTTTGAAGAGGAGTTTTAAACCTAGACTTACCCTTACAGATACAAACTTCAACAGTCATCCCAGTGCTAGGAAAATCTATTGTCATGCCTGTAAATAGTAACTGCTGATGCTATTTGTTTCCTGAATAAGTAGCTTGGTAAGAAAGAAAACCATAAGGCTAGTAATGGATTTTTCGCCATTTTTAGTCTCAATCACACTATAGTCAATACTAAATATTGAGATGGAAACCTGGTTTACATCTTGGAAGAGCTACATTTTGTATAAAGTGGGGATAAAAAAAGCCTTTCAATTGAACAAAGTTATTAAGATCATGAAGCACAGCATAGCAGCATTTCTCACCCTCACTCATTAAAACACTTACTCCAAGATGTCTTTCAGGACAAATATCCTGAATATGTTGAAGAACTTCACATAAACCCACCTCTTGACTCTGCATGCTGGGAGCATCTTGCGTTACCATTCATCTATCTGCCTTAGATCATGAATGATCTTAGGATTCATAGTCACAGTCAAATTATTGTAAGCTTACAAACTTCTGTGCATCAGTTAAGCAGCAACAGTGGCTCACGTGTATGGCCTTAGACAGTGGCAAATATAAGGATTTTTCCCACTCTGAAAGAGTGCTACCTGAGATAATTTGCCTTGCAACTGGCTTAGGATCATGAACCTATGGGGCACTGCCAATTATTTTGACTTGGCTGATGTTAAGAGGCTTTTTAAACTGAGTTACTTTGTGAATCTGAGCCCTTTGCTCACTTACAGTCCTGGGTACATGGTAGTCTCACAAGTCTTTAAAACATTGCTCCAAAAGATAGGCTGCTTTATATAATAAATTAACATGAGAACTTTGGAAAATCCTAAATAATTTCTCTAAAATTATGGGTGTCTTATCTATCTCTCTGTAGATGAAAAAATGTCTACTAATGACTTTGACCTTTTGCTGACAGTTTTTTTCTGTTGACTTGAATATTGTGGGAGTGGCAGCATAGTTAAAGTTGGAAATTCCCACCCATTTTTCCACTGTCTCTCCCAGTAGACCAACAGATGTTCCTCATTAACTTTTAGCAGATAGATTTCTTGTTGATAACTCTGGTTATTTTTTTATTGCACGTAGGAAGCTGGGAAGTGGCTTGCTATGAAGTGTCTTGGTTTTAAAACACGTCTCCAAGCCCCAGCAGTTCTCACAGAATTTTTGAAAAATACTGTCATTTCAAAGCACAATGATAAGTCTTGTTGGTTTGGGTCTTCAAGAGTTACTGAAGTACTAAAATTAGATGCAGAATATTAACTAGTTTCCTGATTAACCAAAATTCCATGTGTCTGAATCCCTCCTTGATTTTATTAACCTTAAGAGGCCCTACAATCTCCCTTGCAAAATTATTTGAAATTTTAATGCTGGAGGACTTTGTAAAATAAAATTTACTGTCTCATGTGTGCCTGCATCACATCAGGAGGGTGTTACCACTAGATACTTTTGTTTGCTTGAAACAAGTCCTTCTCAGGGTATCTCTGATCCCAGCTGTGACTTTGCATTTTTTGGCAATTTTCTTGGCAATGAAAATGTTTCTTAAGTAAAAATTTAATTTTGAAGGAGATAACTAAAAATGTTTTACCCTGAAATTTTCCATAAGAAGACACATATTTTTGTAATAAAATTTAATGTTTTCTTTCTGTCTCCCTTAATGGTGAGCCACAATGAATGACCTGCTTGTAGATGAAGGGCTGCTGTCACACTGTCTTGGGGTGCATCTATTTAACTTGGGCGTTGTTCATCTGTCTCATCTCCTATATGTAAAAAATCCTGATGGTTCTGGGTCTTCTGTGTGTTATGGAGACACATAAACTATAAATGCTAATACTTACCTTTAACTTCCTTCCAGAGCTGTATATTTTCTCTGTACCAATAGAAATGCCATCAGCTCTTGGCAGTTTAAATTACATTCAGGGTAACAGGGTCAGTGCTTTGGCCAATTAATAAAATTACACTATTGAAATGGCCAAAGAAAATGTAATGTTTGATGCCTAATTACTATCCAAGCCACTATAAATGAGAAATTATGGTGAATCCCCTATTAAAGTACAAAAATATTCACACAGGACATACCACTTTGAGGACATACCACTACAAGTGCTCAGTGTTAGAGAGGTTGAAGACATGACTTAACTTCTCCTGCATAGACATAATTATCAGTGCATGTGCAAAATTAACATTATGGGTGGTTTGAGCCCATCTGTGACAGAGTGCATGTTCCTTCTCTAGACAAGGGACATGCCAACAACCAGTCAGCATTAGACCAATGTGACAGTCACATCTGACACGAGAGAGGTTTTTTTTTTTCATGCAGAAGCATCCTGTAGCCAAGTAGAGTTGTCTCAGAAAAAGCTTGGTGTGTGCATCCTCAAATCAGCCTTGTCCTTGTCATGCCACATTCTCCTGCTTTGGCTATGTCTCTTTAGGTTTGGTGCCCTCCATGCCCAGGGCTTCCAACTGGAGGCTTCCCTGGCATCTGACATAGGTGGCCACCCTCTGCCCTGGTCCCTAGCTAGTTGAATATTGAGCATCAGTAATAAAAACCTGGAACAGGCCTAGTCCTAATATTTGGTCTTAGTGGAATGCAGGTCGAATCTAGTGACATAAATTCACTTCATGTCTTTTGCTAGATAGGGGAAAACCTTCCTCAAGAAGCTCATAAATTGCTCATTTCCCCCCATGTTTCTTACTCTGCCGTAGGTCTCTGCCTTCTGAAACCTGTGAGAAAGCAATTTGCTGAAAGGCAAGTGTCTGTGGGGATGCAGGATCATTTAGTGCTGGTTACCACCTCGGGCGTTCTGGAAAGGCTCTGCTACACGAGGTGCATTTCAGAGATCTGACTGTGTGCTAAACGAGTCCTGCATCCCTGCCTCCTAGCTCTGGGAATGTTAGGCAGGTAATTAAGAAATCACACAGCACAGGTGTGCCAGGTGAAGTTTGGTAGCTTGCTTTTGATCTAAATTGAGATGCTCTGGGGATTTAACTTCTTAAACAAAAAGGGCATAAATAAATAATCAGGATTTTTTTGAGGTTGGAACATGCAGGCTATAAAATTTTGTCTTGAATGTACACAAGTAGGCAATGCTAGAAGATTGTTTAAGGCTAGAGCTTTGTTTTACATGGGGGTGTTGTTTTCATTAACTTGGGTCTGATTAGTTTTTTCACTGGGAATTTCCCCACTGATATAAACAGGAACAGTGTTTGGTTTTTGGGAACTAACTCAGGAATAAGCTATGAAAGTGTCTTTAAAATAGACCTCAAAAAACCAACAAACCAACCCAAAACCTAGAGTATTAATTATAACAGAGGAGTGACTCAAAGCATTTCTTTTTAATATTCATAATTGAAAATGAGACAGCTTTTAAGTCTGTAATGAGTCCTTCAGTGTACCGCACTCTAGTTAGAGCATTATTTCATAGCTGGGAGCCAAGAAACAGGCTGACAATCAATTCTTAAATTATTCTAAGCCCACACAATAGCCTCTTGACACAAAGTTTCGGCATGGTGCCTATTTTGCTACCATGTGGGTGGGTGAGATTGGGATAAACAAGAACACAACTGCCCACTTTTGATTTTTCATCTTCACTTAAGTTCAGTCTTGCACAGATGGTTTCTGTAAGTTTGAAATGTTTCAATGCCTCTGTCTTCTTACACAATTCCCCAATAAACATGAGACAAAAAGGAATGTAAAAAAAACGGTCTTGTATTTTTGAGTTTGAATCAAAAAATGAAGTACCAGGAAATTGGAGGATCACTCTGAAACATTTAGCCTGGCTCTTTGGTCTTCTGAAGTAGGAAAGCTTTCATATACTTTCTCCAAACAAATTGGGTGGCTATCTCTGATCTATCACAGTGCCCTTAAATTACTTCTTTTGATACCTTGGGGAAGAAAGATAGTGCAGGTGATGTCATAGGGCTCCTTCCAACCCCACTGTGTGATGCTGGCTCCTCTCCTTTGGAGAGGGAACTTCAAGGGAGGGCACACGGGGTGTGGGTCTGGAGGGGGCTCATGCAAAGCAAGGGCAAGGGCAGGAGCAGCAATCTTACAACGCTTCAAGCATGCTGTGGACAATTTGCAAATGTTAATGTTATCCTTGCTTTTCAGTAAAGCAACAGACCAGTTCACATTATGGGTTGAAAGCTCTCTTTATGGAGTGTTTGATAGTGGACGTGGTTTACAGCCTGAAGTACAGTACTGGGGGAAAGCTGACATAGCAGTGTAGCGTGTAGTGCATGGCTTTAGAGAAATGCCTCACTGATGTACACAGGAATGGATCCTGGAGGTGTTGGTCTGCGACTCTGAAACCAAAGCTGAATATAGGCACTGATTTTGCAAAGCCTGGATTCTGGTTTGGGTCAGATAAAGACAGAAACTGAAGTAGCAGACACCTCCTCCAAAACCATTCTTCTTTCATTTGGTAAGATTTGGACTTCTGCTTTAACACATTCCCAAGAAGAATAAAAAAATGTTGAGTTCTTAGCTGTGTAGTATCCTGAGGGGATCATCCATCCCCATGCAATATTATGTTACAGTTGACTGATTTGTTTTCTGCTGAAATGTCCTCTACTGTCCCCCATTAGGCTTTTCATAAGGACAAGCTGCTTCTCTCACTCTCACTCTCAGGAAGTCTGGAGCATTAACACACATTTCTTCCATCTCCCTTATTCCATCACTTCCTCCTCTTCTCAGCCTTTGTCTAAAATCTGGAGACCAAAAATCAAATATTTTTCTTTATATGCACTTCAAAACATTATTGTCTTCTGAAAGTTAAAAAAGGATTTTTTCCCCCTAAATATTATCTAGAATGAAACATTTTTTTTTCTTTGCCAGCTGTGGTTCAGGGAAATTCTGTCCCTTCATGCCATCCTTTCCTTCAGTCAGCTGAGGACAGAATTTACCTTTATTCCTTTTTCACCACCTATAATTCCCCTCCAATTACATGACCTGTAAATTAAGATGACAAAGGGAGCGTATTCTCAGCTAAAGACCTCAAGTTTGGATTTCTTCCCAAATGGTGAATTCCCCTCACTGGGCTATTGGGTTTTGTCACTAGAACAAAGACGTTCTGGTGTTTTGACTTTGAGGAGATCTGGAATATTACAGATAACACAGGAGTAATGGGGAAATCTGAACTCTCAGTAAACTCAGCCCGTGCTTCACTTCTGTCCAAGCATGAGTCCCGCCTGTGGTGTTGCAGAGGATTGTGCATTTACCACCCTGCTTCTGGCCCCATGAGAGATTAGGTAGACAGCAGTTCCCAGCTAGGAAGACAACGTTCTTCTCCCAGAGGTGAAGAACTGCTTTCTTTTAAGCAGACTTCAATAAAAATTTTATCTCCTGTCTCAATAATGATAAAAGAATCTGGTGAAACAACTTAGAGGACCTCAGCAAAAATAAGTTGGACACACTGGATATGCATTTGACACATCTAAGAGTGACATAAGCCTGTTGCTGACTACTCCACCATGGGTCTTCCTATGATCCAGATTAGTGGGATTCAGGGTAGCTTGGACAGGAGCTGCAGGAAGTATCTGCGTTCTGACTGATAAAGGGTCTCAACAAGTGATGTTAGCGCAGTCTCAATGATGAGCTACAACACTCCAGGTATGCTGAAGCCTGGATATGTGGACACAAAAGATGGGTCCCACCAGAAAACCAATACAAGTCCCTTGCTGCTGCCTTCTCATGTCATGGGTGGTTGGGTGTTCTGCTCTTCACAGGGAGGGTTAAAGCAGCCACTCAAATGCACAAAGGTCGTGCTTGCTGCAATTCACCCATTCATAAAAATGGGCAACCAGCAAATTTGGCCCTGTAGTCCCTTCCAGGGTGAAATGCAGGGACAGGCAGAGCACAGGCTCCTGAGAGTTCAGTACTTGGGGTCAGGCATGAGAGACTCCCAAAAGCGACACAATCAAAGTCAATGTGTGCTTTCACCATGAAGCCCAGAGAGTGGACACAGATTCACCTTTGGATCAGACTCATACTGAGATCCTTCACCCTCCACCTCAGTCTGTTTAATTTGTATTGGCAGCATATTAATTGCCAGGGAAATTCCATTTCTTGTCCTGCTTAAACAGTGAGGGCTCAAGTCCTGCCAAACACAGTGGGAACTCTCCTTGGTTTCAATGGTCTCTTACATCAGTATTATGCTCAGCAGTTGGGGGGGATTAATCTCTCATTTTTCAGATATCAAACTGAATCTCAAAGAACTTGTGCGACTTCATGTTTCCATTGCAGCTGTAGACCAAAGCACTCTTTCCCCACATGAAAACGCTGTTTCCAAGATTGCGTAGACTGGTTCTGAGTTTAGAATTTGTTTAGGTATCATATTTATAAGTATATTAAATGAAGAGGCTGACAGTAGGGTCTATTGCTCCTTAAAATTTGCATGAATATATGCATGTTACTGTTTGCAAAAATATTTATGCAGTATGAAACATTAAAGAAAATAATTTAATTGCTTTAAAAATGCAACAATTGATCTTTTGATGTTTTAGTGTGTATTTGAGCTTTACTTTTAAGTAGGTACTATAACTAGTGTGCTCCTTTTATTTATTACTGAGGCAAATTTGCCACTTGATAGAACAAAAAACAAATAAACAAACTTAGGAAACAAAAACACAACAAACACGTTGCTGACTTATAGTCAGATCTCCCCCAGGTAAAAGACTTATTTTCTTCTTTTTTGAAAATGAAATCTTAATCTCATTAGATCTTGGAGGAAAATTGTTCTGTTTTCTGTAGGTAAAAGGACTTGCTTAATGAGCTTTGTTTATGTTACTGTTTTTACAGTAAGTAATAAAATTTATTAGGGCTATCATCCATTTATAGAATCTGTTTGACAATGGCTTTTTAATGAAGTATAAGCTTTTCTGGACACAGGTTAAGAAAATACAGTACTGCAATAACACGGGCTTTGTCACTAGGTCTCTGAAACATGGGAACATACATTGATCTCAATCCAGGATATATGGCTATTGATTTTAGTTGCAGACCAAGAATTGTGTCTTGTATTTATGTGTTTCTACACTCTAATTTCCCTAATTCCTCCATCAAAACATCTCGCTTGTCCCCCCATTTTCTGGGGTATGTGGACATGCTCAGAGTTGTACCCAGGAGAGCTCTCCTCCTGTGGACTTCTTCTAGTGTCCACGGCTCAGCAGCCTGGCAGCACAGCACTTTGAAAGATCTAATACACAAGGCAGGTGAGGAGTTTAGAGATAAAAGCTTATACTTGGAATTACGTGCAGAAAGAGGCTGAAAGCAGGCACAGGCTCCTAAGGGCTGCAGCAGAGCAGACTTTGGTAACCCAGATGGGAGGAGCCAAGGGCACAGACAGCAGAGGTCACATGTGAGAGGTCGTATCTTCATGTCCACTCTGTACTGGACAGGAAGAGCGCACAGGACTCACCGTGTTTGTTGGGACATCCAGGTAATGCTGAGATTTCCTTATGTTTCCAGTTTTGAAAACATGGACTGACGAAGGCAGGACAACTATCAGGAAATGGCCAGTTGGTACGTGCTGTTAGATTGGATTATTTCCCTGCCTTTGTACAGATACTGAAGAGGGGAACCTTGCTGATGCATGGCACTACAGTCTCTGGATACTGAGCCAGACAGTGAAGAGACACATAGCTGCAGGTAATCCTACATCCACTATCGTCTTTGGGGCTCGTTTGCTGAGGAGATCCTTGCATGGATCATAAATGTCATTGCACACCCTCTCCTTGAACCAGACATCTGTTTTAGGTGACCTCTAGGCGTATTTACAAGTACTTTGAAATGTTCTGGAGCATAAGTAATGCGATTAGGGTATTATTCATTGGCTACCTTTTGTAATTCTTATAACCTACAATAAACTAGTAGTCTCGATAGTCTACTGAAACAAAAGAAAGTGACAAGCAACAGCATCACATCCTGCAGCAGAACATTCCTTCCTAGTATGGCAGGTTGGAAAAGCATTGTACAGCCCTTTCCACGGAGGGATTGGGAGTGTGGCCAGGAGTTTTCTGCAGTTGTTAGGTGGAGTACTGCATCTTATAGAGAACTGTTAGAGACCAATTTATATATATAAATTGTCAGCTGCTGGGTGTTTGTTAGATTAATGCCCTCTCCTTTGCATGAATGGGTAGAAGGTAGACCACGTGATTATGCAGGTATGGTAATTATCCTTCAAAGAGTTGGAAGGCTTTGACGTAACCTCTGTGTCCCAAGTGTGCTGGTTCCAGCACTCGCTAGAGGGAAGAATAAGGACTTGAATCTGCAAGTCTTTCCCATGTGACAATCTGGTATTGTGCCTTATAAAATCTGGCAAAATTGTAAATGACAGTAACCTTTATAAGCACTAAAATGACTTAGCAGAGTTTGGATTTTTTCCTGATAAATAAATTCTCTGATGTGCTGCTCTAACGTGCAGAGACATGCATGAACTATTGTAAGTACTCCAATTTATAAATGCTTCACAACAGGCCACAACAAGCTAGCATCAGCTTTTAAGTATTTTAAAATTATTTTTTACATGTCTTTACAGCATGTTAAAATGCATCTTAAAGCAATTTCTCTGATGAATATTAATTATTGTTTTCCAACTGTATCTACCATGCAATGACACTTGACTGGGAATGTGAGGGCTGAATTGGCCTCACACAAGTTCACCCAAAGAGGAGAGCCCATATTTCTGCATCGCCATTCCAGAATTCATAGGCAAAGAGAGCAGACATTCAGCATCCAACAATCCTGGATTCAGACCTTGTCCCAGCAATGCCATAGGAGAGAAATCTTCAACTCTTTCTCTGGCCCCGTGTCATTCTACTACTGGATGGATCCCTTGGATGATCCCTGGCCCTGGTCCATGCCTTGGTGTGTTGAGGGGCTGCCAATGGACCCTGTTACCAACCCCTGGCTCTGCTGGGACTTGCACCACTGAGGAGGGATGGGACTGCGCTAGGTCCTGCTCAGCTCCACAGCCCCAAAACTGAAGAAGCATCCAGATTTTATGATATTCTCTAGAAAGAATAGCAAGCATAGTGGTGAAATGCAGTCAGTAACATTAGACTTGTTTTCCAAGCTTTTTAGGGACACAGAGCTTCTTTCCCAAACACAGACAGCTATCTTTCCCCCAGCCCCTCCCAGGTCTGTGCCTTCTTTGTGTACTTTTAGGTCTAGCTTGTATTACTATGAGCTCTAAGGCTCATCAGATTTTGTCGTGTGATTTAAGTGGAGTTTTGCCAAGAAGAAATGTTAGTTTCTAATCATCAATAACAACAGGTGTGGCAAGACACCTATGAATCTGTTGATCTGGGTTTTTATCCAATAAGGATATGCTTTTTAATATGAGGTCATACCAAATCCAGACACCCTTTTTTTTTGTTTTCACAGAAATCTGTCCCAGCTGCCAGCAAAGTCCAATCCCTTTGTACAGCAGAGGTGCTGTGAACTAATGTTAGTGTCAAGCCTCATTGTCTACATCCAAGGAGAAAAATGTTAAGTTTTCGAGATCAATGAACGTCATCTACTTTCATGATGCATTGTTCTCACTAACAGTGATGTACGGGAAGCACCTGAGAGTCAATCTGGAAACTTCTTTGGCCAGGACACAACAATATCTCTTGGTTGTTGATGCGTGGTCTGGCAGCTGTTGCTGCTAATCTGGTTATCAGGGCCTGCAGGTGTATCTGTATTTACACAACTGGCTTCTAAGGACCTACATTTATCAAGTCATGATTTATACTCTACAGATTGCTTGGGTTTTTAAATTTTTTAAAAATATTTTTTATTGAACACCAAGGATTAGAAAGAATGAGGGGAGCCTAGTCTTAGTTTCATGTAGGTTCAAGGTTTATTAAGTTCCCCTGCATCAGTTTACATTCCTAGATGTTTTCCTGTCTGTGCTGAGATGAGTCAGTGAGGAGAGCTGGCGGCAGCGAGGTTTAGGTACCACGCACAGCTGTAGGACCCACTGGAGCTTAATTCTTCAGGGGGCCTGTGCCACGTGCTGCTGCTGGATGCTGACTGACAGAATTTGGGTGCTACAGCCTATGAATTTGGATCTCCTGCCTTTGTGACCTGATATGGAATCTCCTCCTGGCGTTGCCCTGCACCGGGTGCGGGTGCAGGGATGGTGCTGCCAGAATAGACATGCTCACTGCAGTGCCATCAGGGCACATCCAGGTAGATGAACTTCCTGGCTTTCCTTTCATGCTTTTCTCCCCTAGATCATAGGGAAGGCAAGGGTGGGTCTGGCAGACAGTGCCCTGGGCAATGGCTTATTTGAGGAATCTGCAGGGTATACAAATGAATACGCCTCTTTTTTTTATATTGGGATAAGGAATAATAAAGTTACTGCACTCCCTTTCAAATGACACTAAGTTTTCAGTAGCAAAGTGGCTCTCAGGACTGTATTTTGGATTTACCAGGCATAATTCTGTATCTGTTAGACCCGCTAATAAGGAATTCTTTCTTCTCCTGCCCCTGAAGCATCTTGTTTCAGCCCTAAGGTCAGACATGAGGTTCTGGTTCTGGCCAAACTTCCACCAATTTCATTAGGTACCTACGTGCTCCACAGATCACTTGAGCTAACGACAGAAATTTTGTCTTTTGGAATGACAGAGTCATCCTATGATGTAGTTACCTGTGTAATGTGAAATTATTGTCCAAAGACACTGCCTTTTTATTGGTGTTTTTGTAATATAATTTTTTGGTTTTGATGAGAAATTCAATTTCCTTGTAATGTGACTAATCACTTCCTGGCAGGTGGCTGTCTTTCATGTAAAAGAGATCATATTTTCATTCATTTTATTTTAAGTGACCTGTAGACATTTTCATAAGAGAGCAGACTCACAGTGATGGTTTGCAGAGCAATAACACTAGAATTTTTCTAATTCTCACTAGTCCTCTGAAGTTTCTTCTTTTACTTTCCCTTCTTGAATTTGTCACTGAAGACCCTGACACTTTGGTAATTGAGTAGAACATTAGTGGTGACTCTTCCAAAAATAAATGTTCATAAAAATGAACTACCAGGAGCCAAGCAACATCAAGGAGAAATATTGCAGTGGATGCTAGAATCCATCCCAATTCATGACTCTGCTCTTCTTGGTATTCAGTTTAAATAAGAAATTCTGTCAGTAATTATTCACTTCCACAATATTCCAATTTTGCATTGCTGCATATTTTAGATGTAAAGAGAACTATTGATTATTTCAGAGATGAAAAAAACCCCTTTTAAGTTGTCTTGCTTGTGGTTTCTGGTGAAGTTCCCAGGTCTAGCCCACTGGAGATCTCAGAACAACCTTGTGGCTGGTTATTGAGGTGGGGAAACATGTCCTTCTTGATCTAAGCCAAAAAGGGAGCTGCCTGGAGCTTGATGCTTGTGGGGCACAATCCTGTGCATCAGATGAGGCAGGTCTTGTGACCTGACTTGTGAGAGGGACTAACTCTGCTACTGCTTAGTCTCCTTCTTGATGATGGCCCTGATTAACCAGTTTTCTGCAGTGTGGAGAGGCAAAGGATTATTTAGGAAAGACAGAGGAATATTTAGGAAAGGTATTGTTCTCCAAATATCCGCCTTTTGGGGACTACATTGATTTCTGTTTTGTAACTGGTGAAGAACAGAGGATGTGGGAGCCTTGGTGGGGGTTGGGTGATCATCAGCTTTGAAGGCTGTTGTGGTGTGTCACAGTGCAGCAGCCCTTCACCGCACATCTACATGGGCCGTACACTGGGGTGTTTCTGACCTGGGAAGAACAGTAATTTGATAATGAACTATTTGGGATATGATTTTGCTGAAGACATTCATCCCTGAGCTGCATCTCTTTTCCCAGACAACGATAACAGGATAACGACTGTCACTTAGCAGAAACTTACTGTGAGCCAGAGGAGTAAAACCATGCTGGACTGTATGTGGGCAGCTGTAATTCTCCTTGAATCCCTGGGTCTGGGGAATAGCTGGTGCTGGACACCTCTGGAGATCAATGAAGAGGTGATCTGGAAGACCTACTGAGAGCTAAAGGAACTGCAGCCACCGGGAAGCAGTAGGTGCAGTATTTATTAGAACAAGACCATCTTAACAGGAGCCTAAGCAGATACGAGTTTTCCAAACTTCTGCTGATTCCTGTCAGTGTGTGCACAACACATACTCTAAATTGTTGCAAAGCACTTTTTGCACTGACTCATAATCCTCAGTGTAAAGACAAATACAGACAGATCATTGCATTCATTTATGTGTGGGACAGACTGCTATTCCCTAGCACCACTGAATGCCTGTAAAAAAATTAAATGTACTGACAAATGTACACAAAAAATCAAGGTAATATTTTATGGTAGTTTTGAGCCCCATTTCCGCAGCAGAGTTCCCTCCTTCAGCTGGAATGGGCCATTACAATAATACACTGCAAATTCTACAGTATTTCAAGGGAAAATAAAGGGACATTATCATCATATTGTCCTTCACTAACAAAAGTTACCTCCACTGTTTAAATAATATCCTTGGTCTTTGGCTCCATGCATTATTTAATAATCTTGGAAACTTCTGTGACCTTTAAGCAATAGTAAACTGTGATTGCTTGACAAATAGGTCAATGTTTGTATAATAGTTGTGTCTTTGGAGGTACAAAAATATTCATCAGAATGCTTTGACTGACTTTCCCCACCCTTCCTTTCGTTGGCAGTTTTCCCGCAGCATTGCCCTTTGTTAAACATTATTCCACTTCAAGGGTATTTGCAGGACTAGGAAGCAGGCAGTATACTATGGCCCTTGAAAACACAGGGTGGGGGAGGCTGTGTGTCTCTGAGACACCTTCACACATGCTCACACATATATGCCATGAGTAGCTGTTACTGTTGGTAGAAATTATGGGTTAAAAAAGTCAGTGAAAGGATTTGGTATCTAGTGTGCTAAGCACCTTGGTGTAGATATGTTGGATTTATTCCTGGTTAACATGCACCCTGTTTTAGGGGGATGATAAACTGGTATTTGCTGTTTGAAGGGCATACTTGAAAGCAAGGAACTGAGTTTGAACTTCTGGTTTTATTGTTAGCAGCGTTGGTTGCAGGGCCAGTTAAGCAAACATGTGGGCTCCTGCATGCTCCTTAGCAATACTTAGAGGGAAAGTTGTGTTGACACATTCTCTATTACTTAAGTTTGAATTAGGGGGATCATAAAAGTCAGAAGTAGCCTCAAACAAGAATATTGAAGCATGCAATAACTTTGCTCTATGGCATTTTGTATGAAGGTGTCTGTAGTTTCACCATCGACTGCTGAATGTTACATGCCTCAGTGATATCTATTTCACACTGGAAACTGTGCCCCAGCATAGCTGCATAAGAATAGTGAAATATCAGTTCCACTTTAAAAAAATAGATATCTTTTCTAGTGCAGTGCAAGATACACACATGAATATAAATACAAACACATAAATGCATATTATTAAAATATATAATGCTTTGATGGATGAAAAACTTGGAAAACAGCTCCAGGTTTTTAAACACAGCATTGTCAATATTCTGCCTCTTTTAGCCTCTCTTATGGTGCAGAGTTGTGTTTGTCAACATACAGTTTTTGCACTCAAAAATTTTTCCACACCACCTGGTTCTTAGAGAAGGAATCAGACACAGAGCATTTGCTATTTGCAAATGTCTTTAATTGCAGCTGATACCACACTTCAAATCCTACGTGCTTTTTGAGCATCAAATGAAAGGCCAAGAAGATGATTTTGATAAGTTTTCCAGAAAGCAACTAGAATATTTGGATTTCAAACAGTGCTCTGGACCAGTCCATATTGTATTATGATGACCATAATTTTGGGTGCATTTGCCTAGCAGCCATCTCTAGGTTAAGAGTTGAAACCCATTTTGTGCCTGGCTGGTGTGTGTTATGGTATATCTGAGGTCAAGGTCTGGTTTAACAATGAGGAAATCTTTCTAGCTTGGGGGAGGTTACATATGCACTTGGCATATTTGAACTAAAGCATCTTTATCTGTTGGCTTTTTTTTCAAAGGCGGAAGCTCTTTCAGCCCTTTCAACTCGAAGCAGGGTGGAAGGAGCCGTTGGCATTTCGGTGCCATCTTTGAGCTGGATCTCAAGGATAAATTCCTGCCCTCTGCTTGGCTTGCACCATTATTAACACTGTAACTGGGACACTCTCTGAAGTACTTCTGACTCAGTAGTTCTCCATTAATTAATTAGTAATCCTCTCTCTGAGAATACTGCCAGGTTACAACAGATACTGATAACTCCTAAGTATTTATTGCATTCAATAAATAGAGGCTTCAAAGAATGTACCTGATAGTGAGGTGTGGGCTTTTTAATTATTTCCAGTGTTAAAGCTGTGGAAGGAAGCTGTAAGGGTTTTCTTCTATTTTTTCCCTTCCCTTGGACAATAATCAGTTTTAAAAGATTTATCTTTATTTAATCTTTAACTTTTGGAAAAAAGTTTTATTGTGCGTTCTAGGTTTACGCTTTGGCTGACAACAAAGCAGAGCCACCTCTTAGCTCTCTGAAGATCTGAAATACTAAAAAAAAGAAAAAGTAACTCAGGTAAGCACTCTATTGGAGTTGAGGTTGGGGTACATCAGAACAAGAAAATTAATCCCTGAATTTACTCATCAACAGTGACTTCAATCTGCAAATTACATATATATGTATAAAATACTCACACTATTCTAAATGTTTATTGAAGAATCAGTCAGAAGAAGAATGAGAGGAAGGATCTAGATATTTTTGTTTTCCTTTATCTCAAGGATTAAAGAATAACAAAATTTTCAGGAGATCACTGAAGATACAGTCTTAGAAAACACAGCCTTTCTAGTAAGAAAAAAGCAAAGAGTGTACAAAGTCAGGTTTGTCAGGGAAAAGAGTTATTTTCAAACTGTCAGAAATGTTCTCCTGAGTGTCACTTTTTGTGATAATCTACAATCACTGAGGATATCTACACTTACAAGAAAATAAGATAAAATACATGATAAAGTAAAAATAAGCATTTTAATAATGGCTCACTGGAACAAAAGTGAAATTTTATAATAGAGCATTTTTCATCGTCCTCCTCTCTACTGTTCTGGCCCTTAATGGTTTCTTTTGCTGTCTTTCCCCACTTTTCCTACTTTCATTCCTCTGCAGTTTCTACCGTCTCTTCTCATGCTTTTTGCCTAATCTTCATCTAAAACTTTACTCTCCTCACTCATCCATGAAGTCTTGGGACTGCTCTTGTTAACCCCAGCCATGAATTGCCTTTTGCCCATGGCCAGTTTGTTTAACTCTGGGGCAGTATTTCCAGTGTTAAAATGGTGAAGCTGGATGGAATTTGTTCATACACTCTCTTTCCAGTTCCTGTATATTCCAGACGCCTTTCCAGGACTTCTTTTTCGTAGCACATCCTCTTGATGTCCCATGTTTCCTGACCATGTGTGTCCTGGCTGGCCATTTCTTTCTCATATTTTTTCTTTTTTTCCCCTTTCCTCCTCCATCCCCTCATCTACAAATGAAAACTCTTATTTTTATGTCAATTAGAAACATTGTGGTAAAATTTTCCCAAACTCAGCTTTAAACAATGTAACTTCTCTCTGCATATTTCTACTCCCTGTCTTTTCTGAATAAGATCCATTTTCCTATGGTAATTTTAATTCTTGGGAGGAAATTCTTACCACCTCCTACAAAAAAATCAATTATTAATTTTAGCATCTCTATATTTAGGATCTCTTTTTTCATGATGCTTGTAAAATATAAGTTAGGGCACTGGTGTACAGAGATTTTCTGATAGACATTTCCATTTTCTCTGGGTGCTTTCATCCTTACTTCAATGCAAATGACAAATGATGTATAGAAGAAGGTAAAGCAATCTTTTAGTGCAATAGACACAGCAATTGCTGTAGTGGGATCCTGTTTAATGTATCTTCAGCATTGCCTTATCATTATTTTTCTTAGTGAATCATAAAATCATAAAATGGTTTGGATTCAAAGAGACCTTAAAGATCATCTTTTTCCAACTCCCCTGCCATGGTCAGGGACACCTTTCACCAGAGCAGGTTGCTCCAAGCCCTGTCTAATGTGGCCTTGAACACTTCCAGGGATGGAGCATCCACAACTTCCCAGAGTAACCTATTCCAGTGTCTCACCACCCTCACAGGGAAGAACTTCTTCCTTATATCTAAATCTAAATTTAACTTGATCAAATCCCTAGTGAAGAAAAGTAAAATTTTACATGTTCACAAAAGTTATATGGCACCTAAAACAACTGTAAAACAAGATTTCCCATATTTACAACCAGTTGTACCAGCATCAAATGGACACTGTATCAGCCCCAAACTCCTGCAATATTAGGGAAAATTGTTTTCATTTCAAGATAAATTTTCAGAAGACTTAGATAGCAGTTTTATCAAATTAACTAACTTTGGAAGAGTGGGAGGATAGCTGGGAGAGTGTTTCAGGGGAGAGAATATGATGTCCTCCCTTCCAAGCTTCAAGTCCCAGCATGTCCTGAAATCCACAAACCAGTTCTGCTCTGACAACATGCAGTGACCTCGTGGAGAAACAGCGGTTTGTCAAAAGGAACTGTTGATTCATCATGTTTAATACCAGCCTTCAGGATTCCAGGAAAATGGGTGCACGGTGAAATATCAGTTATAGCTTTTATGAGTAACATCTTTAATGTGAAAACCATTGCTTTTTAAATCCACCATGATTCATACTAATAAATGAATATACCTTAAGCCATTAGTGTTTAGCATACAGGATGGCAGAGAACAGCTCAAAACCTACAGCAACTGAGCTGAAAGAACTAATTGAAAAATCATAACAAAGCAATAAATGTTTAGTATGTGATGGATGTGCATCAAGGCAATGAAGCATTGGAAGCAGAGAATGACATTTTTCTGACCTATCTAATATAAGAAGTTGATCACAAGAAACAGTAATGTAAAGAAAATGCATTTTTTTCCTCATATCTGTATTACTGCAAATTGCTCCGCTGTGAAGGAAAATCAATTGTTGTTATGGCTATTGAGTGCTTTTTAATAACGTGCTTTTATACATGGCTTTTTGGTAAGCGTTACTCTAAATTCAAACATCTTTGTAAATCTCTTATGTGGACTATCTTATAACTTAGATATGATTCAAGTTATGCTTGTAAAATCTCCACTTAAAAGGAATCTTCATGTGACAGGTAATTGGCTTCAGGCCTGCTTTTTGTTATTGATTTAACTTAATGCCAATGTACACAGGTGTGTTGGCGGGTTGTTCAAGCTTCCAAGGCACCCACATTTGGCAGGACAATAAATTGTTGCATAATAAGATTATTTTCCCCCTTCAATCTTGAATCTTTTCAAGAGTTGTATTTTAAACCTCTGTAGGTATGTACGTGGGTGAGGGAAAAATACCCAACCATGTTACCATGAGGCATGTTTCAATTTATTGTTTGAGGTGCTCAAGGAAACAGCATCATGTAGATAAGATATCTGCAAATATATAAATATACATATACATATATATATATATGCCAGCTGAAGAGAAAAAATCCAAACCCCTTATATAAATTAGCTTGTTTCTTAATTTGTTTTTTTCATGATGTGAAAAATTCTACATTGTTGTCAGATGAAATGGATTATTTTAGAAAGAAATACAGCACTGAATATATCAGCTGTTCAACGTGCTTTAAATGCAGACAGCAGATGTGATTTGCCCTTGCACACAGAAATATCTGCATCACAGACATCCAACTGAGGCCTCATTTGAATACTTTGAGCAAATCCTGGCTCTGTTGAAGTTGATGGGAATTTTGCCATTAATTTCAGTTGGGCTTCGGTTGCCTTCTCCAGTAATAAAATATGTGGCAAGGAAGGTATCCTTGAGGAACACACAGGCTCGTAAGGAGAAAATGAAGAATGCCACAGGAGGTCACAGGTGATGCAAATTCTCGGGAGAGCAGTGACCTTGGAGGAAAAGAAAGGGAAGCACTGCTGAGAGGGCTTTTTGCAGAGAGGTGGGAGGAGATTTCATGAAAGGATGTGGAAGAGTGTTGCAAGTATAGCAGGTAGCATGATTGAACGTGTAAAATCGTGAGGCGGAGAAAACACTTCTACTTTCACAAGCCTGAAGAAAAGAATGAAGAATTAAGTGTTGTTTCCAAACTTTAGAAGAGTGTGAATTGGGGCAAAAGCTTTGTGATGGCTCTTCTTTCACACAGATGTTTCTCTTGGGCTTAGTTCAAAAGGAAGGATTTGTTTAGCTTTCCAGATTTGTCCACTAATCTCTGTTTCATAGGAAAGCTATCCGTCCCCTCACAAGGAGAAGGCCACATCTGAGAAAGCCAGCTCAGGACAGGAGTGAAGTGCTTCACCTGGATGATTCAGAGGAGCTGTGTTGCACTGGAGGAGGCATTCAGTCAATCCCTCTCCTGGGCCAAGA
This sequence comes from Ifrita kowaldi, assembly GCA_013398055.1. NCBI lineage: Eukaryota > Metazoa > Chordata > Aves > Passeriformes > Cinclosomatidae > Ifrita > Ifrita kowaldi. Next base: position 463,676 of record VZRS01009924.1, on the reverse strand, counting down.
GCTGCTTTTTTTTCATCCTTTTTGAAGAAATATAATACTGTCAGCAAGCTAATACAACAGCAAAGTCCCAATGATGGCTTTGGAAGTAACATGGTTCCTTAGTGTTTTTCCACACTGATTTCAAGGAGCCATCCTCCATAGCTTGGGCTAGTTTAACACAAGTGTATTGGATACTGCTGGTAAATATATAGCAATAATGCATTGTTGCAGATCTATTATATTTTATAATGCTAGAGCTAATCCATTAACTTCTTTGCATAAGCTGCAATTACTCCAAAGGATCATTTGCAAGCATCATGTCAGATTGTCTCTGAGATGCCTTAGGTTAAAAGTCATCAACACCTTAGACAAGAAGTTGTCTGGGTCTGTAGTGTGAAGCAGATCATACGCATCCACTAAAAATCCTTATGAAATATTTATCAAAAGCTCGTTGCTCTGGATGCCCACTATTTTGAAATAAAAACTAATGTTTTTCTTCTCTTTAAGTAACTGAATATTTTATTCCAAAGGATATGGTGATGGATTAAAACATATCAAATCCAAACCTTGTCAAATAGAGCTTTGTTTTAATTTAAAGGAGAACACAAACTGCTCAGAAATACCGTCCCTTTTCCTTTGCAAGTGTTTCCATCTGAAAGATGCCAATCTGGAAACAAGATGCTGTGCATGTTTATGTGTGAAAGAGGAGGAGGTTTGTACCTCTCAAAGAGATGCAGAACAAAATCAGAGCCAGGTCACTGTTTTCAAATGGTTTATTAACCCTGATAAACACAGCTGGGAGAAGCAGCACCACAGATGGAAAATGGTCCCAGACGCTGCAGTCACAGCACAGAGACAGGTACTGCCCTGGGCGCTCTTGCGGACAGTGGGAAGCCCCCTCCCCCTCCCCTAAAACCAAACCAAACCAAACCAAACCAAACCAAACCAATTGACTTCAATGCACACAAGAGAATGTTTGGCATCTGCTACTGAGCAGCATTCTTGTGTGTTTCACTATCTATCAAATGGCACACTCGTCCTCTGCCAAGAAAAATACTTGTTCCCAATACTAATCATGCTCCCTGACTACCCTCTAGTGTATATTCTTCCAGGACTGCTATCCATCCATACAGCCATTTGAAAGATATTAAAATTATTATCAGGAAATCTCTCACCTATTGTGTTGGCAAGAGCTGGGATCTGCTCCAGAGGCAATGCCTGCCATTCCCAGAGAGAGGGCCTTATGTCTCTCTTTGTCCAGTGCCCCATCTAAATGAAAAGACATCATTGCAGGGCCTCCATGAGGAGTCACAGGCAGGGATCTGTTTTGAGGGGAAGATTGTCAAGGTACAAACTCTTGGAGAAATTAAAAATAAATTGATGAAAATAGGAGTCCGTGAATAGATCCCAGAGCCCCTTGTGACTGTAGGCTTAAAAGGAAAAAGGAAAATGTCATTGTGAAATACCTGAAAATGCTTGAAAGGCAGCAGCTGGGAAATCAGAGAGAAGATTTCTCTCTTTAGCTGTTTATATGGTAAGATTGACCCACTGTATCCACACAGCCCTCAGCTCCTCCACTACAACTACAGGATGCATCCCTGGTCAGATCCTTTAGGTAGTTTCTTAGGATAAGATTGAGACTCTTCTCATCAGCTTCTGGAGTTCCTGAAAGTATTAGAAATTTGTTCCTCCACCTGAGAAATTGCCTTGGATTTCTCAAGAAGAAAAGGGCTTGTTCTCTGCCTGGAAGTGAAAGGTCCTAACTTGGTCCTGCATTGTTCCAAGAATTAAATCCCTTCCATGAATCTCAAAAGATCTGAAATTTGGGCCCCTTCCTACCAGAAGGCTGTTGTGACTGCATCAGCAGGTGCCCTGAGACACCTCTGCAAACTGCTGCTGCTGAGCAGCAACAGAGAGCAGCCAGGAACATCCTCACATGGTGCTGTCATGTGCTCTGCAGGCCACAGCTAAACCACCGTCATTACGGCGAATTCTTCAGATGTTTGTACAGGAGAGGGTGGGATTTGTGTCATTTATCTTTCAACATCTACAAAGTAGATGTCTGCAGTTGTGCTAATCGCTCTGGGTTCCCTTTATAGTCAAGGAAGAGCAATAAGTGCTTTTAAGGTGCAATTTGCCTGGCCTATTACAGACATTTACTTTGGGATGACATGAATCACACCCAAGGTTCCTACATGTGCAGCCTGCCGAGGTTCTCACTGACTATACCCTCAGCCTGGGGTGACTGGCTTAAATGCACACTATATGTACAATACATGTAATGTACACATTTACGTCCCTGTGTTTAATTAGGCGAGAAACTCCCACTGCCAGTTACAGACCCAGCTTTGAATACATATGATGTAGGCAGTTTCTGCAGAAGTAGAAGCTTCTGGAGGAAGCAGGGGATCATCCTCTTTCCATAAGGTAGAAGAAACATCTTTGTTCACAGGAGGATCGTTTTTCTCAAAATGTACAAGGATCAGTTACAGCAGCCACATCTTCATGTTCCTCATCTCTCTCCTCCACAGAGTGGGAGCAGAAGGGGTCATGAGCATGAAGGTTTGGATGACCCTCTTTCAGCGGAACACTTTATGTGCACACTTACATAGCCAAATGAGCAAGAAAACATAGAAATTTCCTCAGGAGCCCCAAATGTTGCCTAGAAAAAGTTTGCAATGAATTATTATTATTATTTTTAATTTAAACTGCACCATGAATGTTCATAATTTTTAATATAGTGGTGTTAATAAAGTCATGAGAGTTTAAAGATATGAGAAGGGCAAGATATATAGAGGAAGAAATAGATTTTATTATCCTGATTGATGTATTGGGAAAGCAGACAAGCTTTAGGCAGGAGGTCTTTAGGTAAACAGTAACAGGGAGACTCTGACCTCAAAAGTAAGTTAATGGATAGCATAAACTCCACAGGGATTGGAGACAGTACACATTTCTGGGAGGTATTTGAATGGATATTTGTCATAGGAAGTTTTTAACAGGGACAAAAAATTGGTGTTGGTTCGCTTTTTGGCTTTTAAAGCTGTGAGGTAAATTAATTTTCCTGAATCTGGAAAATATTTTACATTTTGAAAGTGTTCCGGCCTGAACTGCAATAAAACCAGAAATTGCAATAAGTTTATGAGTCAATAATGAATAAATGCAATATTTTATTTGAAATCTATGGCATATTTCAGTGCTGTTTTTATTACTGATATTTTCCTACACATATATTAACATTTAAAAATCAAGCCATTTTGAAGGCAAATTAAAAATTATGTTAATGAATCATTAAAGCAAAACAAACAAAAAAAGAAAATTGGATTTCTCCTGAAAAAAATTTGGTTTTAAGAATACCTTTTTTTCAAGGAATGAAATAAAGCAACACACATTCAGCTCTCATACCCACCTGGAGACCCAGCACACACACGTGTGCCACACTCCTGACACTCATCTGTCTTTTTCTCCAACTCTGGCCCTTGTTTATAATCAGCTCCCGGTTTTTAACTGTGGGACAGTCTCCCTCTCAGGGCTGCTACAAATCCCTCATCCTCTCCTGACTGTGTTGCCTTGCAGTGCTTTTTCCTGTGCAACTGTACACTTCGGTTTCACCAGGATTTTTATACTGCATGAGCTACTCCAAGGAACTGGGAAACCTGAACCCTTCCCCCTCTGTTATTATGGATATCTGTTTTTCTAAAGCCTAGACATTTGTTGCACAAACTTAGCCCAGTGGCTGTAATTATTAGACCTTCGATATGTCAAAAGAATAAGTAGTATTTTGTGTTAAGGTTGATAATAAACATGCCTCTGTTTGCACATACTGCTCATCACAGCTGGTGATAAAGAAAGTAAGTGCCTGATCTTGACACCCCTTGAATCCTGCTGCTCTATCACAAGAAGACCCTGTAGCATTGTACATATATAAAAAGAAAATTTGTTGCTAAGCGATTGTTTTCAGTAAGTGTGGGCTTGATCCCGAGTCCTGAATTCATCACACCTTCCAAAAAAGTTTTCAAAAGATTTAAAAGAATTTCTGCAGGATGCATGATGTGCCTGACCTTTTCCCAGCCCGTTTTTCCTTCCCCTCACACAAATCATTTTGCAATGAGATTTTACATCTGCCAGAAGCAGGCACCGCTAAAACAGGAATATTCCTTGAGAGAGGAGATGCAGGGACCTTGCAGCCTCTCCTCACACTTGATCTCAGAGACACTGGCCATCAAGTTCTAATCTCCCCTGAGCAGATGTGGTAAAGGCTGCCCAGTGGTTTTGCTGGGAGAGGAGTCCAAGCAACACCAGGACTTTTGGGGACTTTTCCATCAGTAAGAGAACTTAAGAAGAAAAAAATAGAATAATGAAAGTCACTTTTAGAGAAGTATAAAATTTCAGCTGCAGTCTCTGTTGTAGTAATGTTATTAAGACAAGGGCAAGTATAGTTGAAAAAAATGATGCTAACAATCACAATAGTTATTTTTAGAATAATCTAAGAAGTCCTGAAAAAGATACAATAAATACATCCAACATCCATAACAAAGAACAGTATTCAAACCATTCATAATCAAATACTGCCCCTGTCACACTCTCCTAGACCCTCTCTCCAGTTTGATATATATTTTCAGATGGATCTGAGAAAAATATGTTTTGAAGGATCTGATAAAAGGGAGACTATTGCACAACTTTGGCTGTTGATACAGTCATAAAATATATATTTATACACAGTTATATATTTACAAAGTGAACCTCACAGCCTACAGTATCTTACTGGAGCTCAGATGTAGTGCATGACACATTATATTTGTGGAAATAGGATCCATAACCTAATGTATTCTTGCATCAAAGAATAATGTCTCATAAATAAATCATTACAGCCTGTCACATCTATGGTTTCACACCATAGTGTATAAAATTATGTATTTTGAGATATGGAAGAATGTTTCAACAAAAAAATTTATCCTGTGCTAATGCATGTGCTGTCTTGGAGGTGTTATTGCCTTACTACTGTTCATTGTAGACTAATCCATAATATCAGAGGAAAGACAGCATTTCTGTTTTTAAAAACTGGTGCAATTTGTGTGCAGCTTTTCTCTTTCAGTAATTAAGAAATCAAATAAGCCTGAGTGAAACTATTTAAGAGGTTCTAGATATAATTAGAACACCTCATTCTCTCATAACTGATTCCTAATTAAAGTAATTTGTCTTTTTGCCCTTCTTTTCAAGGGTGAAGAGCAAGTGGTGATGAATGCTCAAAATCAGGAAAAGTGAAAATTGCAGTGTGTTGATTTGCGGTGATTGAAAATGTTCCAGTTCTTAACAGCTACCTTCGAGTGAAATGGTAAATGAACCTCCAGCCTCTGTTTATGTTGCATATGTGCTATCTGGTGTTTGACAAAAGGTAGTATTTGTCATATAAAATAGCCACCACCATCCAGGAAGTCTGAATATATAAAAGCTGCCTTTTTTTAAAGAATCGCACATTTCAAGAAGGGAGGGGAAGAAGAAATAGAGGGTGCACAGGAGAGATAAAAAGTCTGAAATTCGTTCCATAGGGTGAAAATTGTCCTTTTAAAATTTTATTTGCAGCTGTGCCCAGATGATGATGGATTTATCATATGAACCATGGATTAGTAAATAATGTGTACCCTATAAAGAGCAAAACAAGTCCTTGCTCATCACTGCACTTAATTGCAGTGGTTATATCAAAGCCATATAAAATTTAATCATCAACCACAAGTAAGACTTTGCTTTACATGTGTGCTTGCTTCCCTGTTTTTCCACCTGTTTAAATGAAAGATTCTTGGAATATCACAATATGTAAATATTGTTTATGATGCAAAAATATGCTCTTTCATCTCCTCGCTGCTTTGATGTCGTGATATATAAAGCTTTTAGTGCCACCACCTACCTGACACACAAAGGTCTTATCTGATTCATAAACATGTGTGCCCAGTGCAAACAGGCTGTATCCAATAGAGGATTTTTCTTTTCCTTGTAATGTTTTTTCAAGAGGCAGAAAGAGAAAGAAAGTGTAAATGACAGAATCACTCAGGTGAAAAGAATATTTTAAGCATCAGGTAAAGATAAGCCTATTATGATAGAATAAAAAGATGTAGGTCAAGACTGATCCTAAGAGGTTAGTTATATATATAGGTATCTTGTAAAATGTGTTTTAAAAGCTTAAACTTTTTTTATAAGAGTTTTGATCCAAGTGGGAAATAAGCAGCAAGATCAGATGACCTCCTAAGAAATACAAATATCTCTAATTAGCAAGAGAAAAAAGAGAGAGACATGCAGGAAGTAAGGTCAAAGCTGGAAACAGGACAGATAAAGCGAGGAAGGACATAAGGTGTAGGCAACATTTAAAATCTGCAGTACATTAGCAATTTTAAAGGAAAGGGTGCTTATTATATAGTATACTGCTTAAGATGTGGTTTGTCCTATAAACAGCTATTTTTGTACCAATCTATCTCTAATAACACACTGGATTGGAGCCTCAGTCTGTCAGAGCTTGCATTCCATGGGAGTGCTGTCTCCAGATGAAAATGTGGCAGACACTTTGGGACAGGGGTGTCTGCTGGCCAGCAAAGGTCCTCAGGGCTCTTTAGGGCAAACCCAGTCTCCAGGTTCCCAGGGATCCAGAAGGATTTCCTTGCCTGGCATGTGGAACAATCAGGACTCATGGCTCTGCATAGCTCCAGCTGTCTGCACTCTCTGAGAGCAGAATTTGGCCTTTCAATGTCAAATGAACTGCCACCACTGCAAGAACTTCAAGGTTTAATGTTGCTTCTTTATCATTTTTTTTTATTCCTGTTATTTTTTTTTTTTTTCAATTTTCCAAGAGCACCCTGGGAAATCCTTTCGTGCTCTTTATTTCCATCTAAGCCCTGGGTTGCTTTGAACAGCAGAGGTAATTGTACGGGTGAACTTCAGAGATTTGAAGGGATCAAACTTGAAAGCCTTTGACTGCAAGTGCAAGCTCCAACTGGAATCCTGTCAGGTGTTGCTAGACGGGATGTGGCGGGATGCTGCTGCTCCAGGAATCCCTGCAGCAGGGACAACCTCAATGTGCCTCTCCCCAGCACAGCCTCAGAGGGTAGTGAGAGCACAACAGCCTCATAATAGCACTATAAACCTATAAATTGATGCATATTGTTATGTGACTTGACTAAGGACATCTCTGAGAGTCTGCATTAGAGTATGAGGAAACCATCCCTGAGTTTCTTTTTCAGTACACTCTGAAAGTCTTTCTCTGACATCAGAGCAGAGCAGCCAAGGGGATTATGAGCTGCAGGTCCACATCTTTTTTGAGGAGTATATATTCCTTTGACTAGAAAATCCTGGAGGATTCAATAAAAAAAAGGTATCAAGAAGTATGTTTAATAGAGGTCTACAGACAATTTCAGAAGCCAATAGAATTTAAGAAAGTACAATTTCAGAAAGTTGGTTGTTACAATGCACAAGTTTTGCAACAGGGTTATGCATTTTTCAAATTTTGCATGACTGCCAAAACCCTCCAGATGCAACTTCCTCTGCCAGGTTTCCTAGATCTTCCCTTCGAGCGCAGGTGAAGCTCCTTGTGTTTGAAGGCAGGGTTGGGTATGATCTGTTTCCATTTTCCACACCCTTCTCATGCCATATCTGACTGTCATCACTGCTGCAATCCAGGAATACAGGAAACACGAGGGAACATTGGGGCTGCTTGGATTTTTCTGATTTTGAATGCTTTTCTGCCACTTTGGGAAAGAAGCAGGAAATGACAGTAATGAGATAATTATTTTTCCCCACTGGATTTCAAACAACTGCAGCTCAAAAAGAAATGAAAATTGCATTTATTTTCTCTTCAATTAAAATATTTGTCTTGGCCAAGAAAACCTATCTCAGTAATCACATACTGTGTCAACAGCATCTGTCTTCTTGTGACAATAGGTATCACAGTGGATAGTCAAAGTTTATTTAAGATACCAAAAAGCCTGCTAGAAGTCTATTTTGTTGTATTTTATTGCTTTATTCTACCACTAGGCTACCTGTTTACAGAATTATGTTTCAATTCAGTATTATTGGTTAATGTTGCCTCTCTTCACACTGGAGGCTGTTTCAGCTTCTGAATTATGGTCCACTGGTGCGTGGTAACTTCTCTGCAGGGAGCACAAACCCAGAGAGATGCTGGTGATCTTTCTTGGTCTGCATTTTTTTTCCTCTTGACTTGATGGGTGAAAATCTCTTCCCTGCTCAATTTGCTGAATCTCACTGTGGTTCTTGATGCTCCTGCTCCTTCAATTTATTCCTAAGAGGCAGAGGTGTAATGCAAACACCCCTAATTCAGACCAAATCCACATGAATTCTCCCACTTCCAGCCTTCTCATGGTGTGATTTATGGATCATTCCGACCTGAGCACTTCCTGTGCCAGAAAAGGAAATCTCTGCAGTCTCAGAAATTCTTTTCTAGCCAGGACGCAATGACACCTATTCAGACTACTCACTTCTCCTTATATAATTACCCATATAATTATGGAATTAAGTCTCTTTGCAAAGCACATATTATTATTAGTGATAATTTGTACTACAGCAGTGCCTAGAGGAATGGATACCTTGCATGAGGTACATGAAAAAAACATATATGTCTGAAGCTCACTTTCACGCTCAGCTACAATTTGTCTCAGCCAGACTTGCAAAGACTGGGAGAGAGGAGCAGAAAGCACTAGTACAAGTGTGAAGCCAGGCTTTGAAAAGATAAAGGAATTGCACAGGATCACAGAAGTTGATCTACAGAAGAACAGGAGTTGTACATGCACCTCCTGAGCCTGTGGTGAACCATCCACGGTATTTCCTGTCCTCCCCCACTGTCACTTGCTGTGTAAAATAATGCTCCATTCCTGACCAAACATGCAGCACCCGTCATGTTGTGGGGAAACACTACCACACAGAAATGTTCAGGCATCTAAAGAACAGAAAAAAAAAAAAGCGCCTTTGTGCCCTTTTATCCTGCCAAGGTTAAAACAGTAACTTTTTTCTGCAGTTTTGCAATTCTAGCAAGCTCAGCTAATGTCACTGCTAATGTCAATGTACCAAGATGCCTCAGTGCCCGCTGCACAGCCAGGACTGGTATTGCAAGGGAATTAATGTGCCCCAGTCTCAAAGGGATCAGTGCTGTCAGGCACTTGTGAAGGACAAGGAATAATTTGTACTTTGCATTTGAGCCTTTCCTTGGCTTGCAAAAGGTTGCCTAACTGGAATGAGATGCACACCATGAGCTCAACACTTCTTTCAAATTCCAAACATACTTCACTAACTCCACTTATTATGAAAATCATGATTTTTATCACTCAAGAGCACTGACAAATCAACAGAGAAGAATGTAAGAAAGTTCTGCTGCTGAGATCTTGGCCTTGTTGTTCATAGGAAGTTAAAATGAAACTATTCTAAGCAGAGCAGAGATGCTTAGCAGTCCTTGTGTGCTTGTAAAGAAAATATGTTTTTTCATTTGGATCAAAACAGCAGTTCTGATTGATTTTTGAGACATAACACTAATCTCTGCCTTTGCACCTCATTGTTGGGCCCATTGGGTGCTAACATTACAAGAGGAAAATGGCAGGAATTTTGCACTATTAAATCTATATCTTGACTGTCTCTAGTATATCCAACTGTAATAAAACACACTGGTCTGCAGCTGGTGACTAAATTATGGACACACAAACAACATGGGGAAGAAAATTGAAGCCTCATCCACAAGGTGTAAAGAAAGGACACCTGATGTGCAAACACAATGCTGAAATTTGTTCATGATTAGTTCATGATCTTCATTAAATTGCTTATTGTGGTGGCTGAGAGTGGCTCGATGCTTAATACCACACCAAACCTCAAGCAAAAAATGTACAGTTCAGATCAGCTGCTCTCCATGGCTGTGGACCATTTCCTTGTGAGTCAGCAGAGAAAAGGAGTAAGGCTTTCATGCTGGGTGTGCACAGATGACAGCGTGAATATAGTTCTTGCATCTTTGTTAATTTAAAGATGATGGGGTCACCAAAAACCCATTTATTTTTGTGTTAGATTAATGATCTGAGGTTGCCCTGCCATTGGACAGTTTGAGGACTCTCAGAGGCATGAACCAACTCTTTTGAAAATTACAGTATTGTTTTTACTGCTCACCTTACTGGGACAGCAGTGGAAAATGCGTTTTCAGAAAACATATGTGTACACTTAGTTTCTGTTCTCATTTTTCAACACTGCAGACAAGTTTATGATAACTGTGTTTGGGCATCACTAGGGGAAGGTCCTTGGTTGTTGCACTCAGTACAAGTGACTGCTCAGTCCTGGTTGATGCTGATCCAGAGGAGTGTCTTTTTGCACATATAGAATACATAATTTTCAAGAGGGTCATTTATTATGGCCTATAAAGAGGATATAATTTCTAACCCTCTTTGTTGACTCTCTCTGCCCAAGAATGTCAGAGGAAAAATGGGTGTTAGTTTCACTGCTAGGGCAGTGTTGGCTCTTTGGAAAGTTTTTCTGTGTGAGATCACTTTGGTTCCCTTTAATGCTTATTTGTTTTGTGAGGTATTTAGAAAGCCTTGGCAGGTAGGCTGCATATAAATAAAACATGGTCTTTTATAACTATTTGGAGTAGGAGCAATTAGTTGGTGACTGAGTATTCTAAGGGAATAAATTTATCTCTTTGAAACTCTTCACTTATGTGTTATTGCATTTAACCTGCAACTCTCTGCCAGCTTTATGGCACCACAGGAACTGCTCAGGATGTGTTATCACGGTGGTGGTGGGGTCGTGCTGGATAATGCCTCAGGTGCACTTGCAGCTTGTGGCAGCCACTTTCCTAGAGCTGCAGTGTGCCAGCCAGAAACACAGCTTTTACTGAGATCAATAAATCATGTCAGCCTCCTAAATGCAGTTTTCAAGAGGGTGAAATCACAGTTTGTGTTCTGGATATCTATCTAGCTCTTCCTGATGCTTTCCCAATGCCTTTCCTTGAAGGGGAGTAGAAGGTGGCAAATGATTTTTTGCCATAATTAAAACTAATTTACTGCTAAAGGGGCTTTGGACTTGTGTCAGGTCTAATCCTGCACTACTCAGAATTACTTAAACTGAGCCTGACCTCAGTGACATGAATATAAATTAGAGAAGGAGTGCTGGTTTTGAGATCTGGCTCTGAATTGTGCCATGGGTGTGCTGCAGACTGGAAGGAGTTAAACTTGTCATGACTGCAGCAGAGCGTGAGCTCTCAGCACCTTGGAGCAGCCAGGCCCTGTGGCAGGCTGGTGATTTTCTGTCCTGAACCCTGGGTTAGACATGCACAGCCAAGTGGTGGAGGCAGGCAGAGGATGCTGACATCCAGGCTGTTCCCTTGGCCCCGTGTATGGACAAATGCACTGGAGGGGATGAGGGCTCCTGAGTCCATGCCTAGAGCCAACGGTACCCAACGCATCTTGACCAGCAGGATGGTCACCTCTTTGTGCCCCTCTGTGACTGAGCAGCAGCTGTGAGCTCTGAATGCTCCCTCTGTGCTCTGCAGAGTGCCAGTGTGGCCTCTGCTGTCCCCCAGGCTGGGCTGAAAGCTCTGAAGTTTGCAGAGAAACATGCTGCGTCAGGCACAACCTGGCTGGCCCCACATAAAGTCAATACTTGGATGAAAACAAATAAAATCTTAGAGTACGAGGCAGAGGCTAAAGAATGCCTTCACCTCTTTCCTTCAAGCAACTATTTTGTTAACTTGAAAGACTGCACAGGCGATCTTACTCCATTCTTTCTCTACAGGTCAAATACTTGTCATAGGAGACACCCTAGTTAATATTAAACTAAAAATTAATAGATTAGATAACTATTACATGCTTTTAGTGCCAATTAATTTAATAGCTGGGTTGTTTTTTTTTTTAACAAGGTAGGTGAATATAGAAGCACGGTTTACTGTGCCTGTGTGAGCTCTCAGATAGGTCTTTTGTGATACAATTACCAGCAATTGATTGGGCTGACACATGTAATCCCCTCTGGATCGCCCAGCGATATGATGTCAGTAAGAAGTCCTTCAAACAGGGCTATTAAAAAGCACATTAAACAGGTCCTTATTGTAAGCTTTATGCTAGCTTATGCTAGAATAACAGCGATACGGTGGTATTTGTTTGAAAAAGAGAGGATTATATGGTCTTTGTAAAATGAGGAATTTAGTACTGGGGAGGGGCAGTGGGCTGGTGATTTATTTTTTGTTTATGTTTCTCTGAATCCTTTGATATGTCAACTTCTGTCACTAACCACTAGGCCACTTGCAATTTCTTGTATCAATGAAGATGAAATACACACTGCCTCAAATAATTTACGTCAAGCATTGAAGGGCATAGATGGCAGTGCATATTGTGAGATTATAATGAGAATTGAATTGGGGTCTTCAGAAATCCATCAGTAATTTATTGTTAAAGAGCAGTCATGAATCATTCTAGCCTTTAATTGTCATGTGGATGCACTTTGCTTTCAGCTACTGCAGGAAACAAATCGTGAAAATAGAGTGATACCTCAGAAGAGGGGTTTCACTGTGACACTTGGTACTTATTAATATTGCTCCAAGAATGCTGTGTCCCCTGTTGGGTCAGATTCTGGTGTGGAATTGAAAGGGGTGCTTGAAAAAACTTGAGCTTGTATATATATATATATATATACACACACACCCACCCGCACGTTAGAAGTACAGGATAAGAATCAGTAAGATTTGTGTTACTTACAATAAAGGACACCAGAATACTTTTCAACACGATTTAAGTGTCAGCTCTGAAATGAAATGAAGCATTCTGCAGATTTGTTTGTAATGCACCAACCTCCCCATCATTCCTCTTCACTCTGCTCTCTTTTATCTTACAGTGCCAAGGTAACCCTCTGAAATGGTTAAGCAATTTCTGTGTATGTGTTACACAGACATGCTTTGTTAGCTCGTGCTGCTTCACACAGAGAGAAATTTCACTGTTAGCCTTTATCTAGTTGTAGAATATCTTCAGAAAATCAAAGGTACCAGCAAGATGATATAAATTATTTGCAGGGTCTGGTTTTCCTTCTGCTTTAATATCATGCAATCAAAGGACAGATTACTCAAAATTACTCATCTTGAGTGCTTCAGCGTGGTCATCACAGCACTCCTCTGTGACTACTTCACAATTTCTCATAATGCAAGAATTAGGGGGAATGCAGTGAAACTATGAAGAAGCAAGCTTAAGCTATACAAATAGAAGGGCCTTTTTTTTTAGGAAGCAGTGGAAGTCAAAAGTATAAATTGTAAGACAATTTAATACATTTGTGAGGAATAGTTGCTTTTGTTACTATTAAGCCATTTCAAGGAGCCGATAACTCAGAATGACTAGGAGGATAAATTATGCCAAGAAAGAACTCTGTGTTTGATCTATCCGTACAATATTTACCAACTGACCACCATCAGAGACAGGATACTGGGCTAGACTGGTTTAATACTGTATGGTTATTCTTATGTCTCATGTGATTCTACAGAAAACTCAGAAAGATTTATTATTGTGATTAGCGAATACTAATAAATTGGTAGTGTGCTACTACTACTAATAAAAATACTACATCACCCTATAATGCTTAGTATGTTACATAACACTATGTATTAAATGCTTTAGGTGCACTCTGTTCTTGTGCTCCTTTGCTCTGGCTCACACAAAGTTCAATCTCTTCCCTAAATACAAGATTGAAGCCCAAGAACATTGCACTGCAATTGCCTAAGATGCAACTGATTGAAAGCAGCAGCCACCTGAAGTTCCACACCTGGGAATATCAGAAGCACTCTGGAGTTAATAGTAACACCCAGCAAGACACTTCATTTATACATAGTCCCAAGCCCACCCTCACAGCAAAGCTCACCTCTGGAAGACATGCTCTGAACATGCCCACTTCGTGGAGAGTCATGCAGGGCACACCCACCTGAAGGAAGAAGTAGCACTGACCTTATTCTAGACCTCAGGGGCTCAGAGGCTCACTTAGAGCACGAGAAAATACAAAGTGCAAATTGCACTTTTAAGGCACGAGTCCCTGCAGACTTGTAAATGTGATGAGTTGAAACAGGAAACAGAAATAGTGGTTGGGAGGAAACTCTGGGGGTCTCTCATCCAGCCTGCCATGAGAAGTGGGACTGTTGCCAGCTGGGAATGAGTTCAGCCATGACTTTAACAGAGTCTTAAAGCCGCAGAGGACAGAGTGTTCATAACCTCGCCAAGCACCTGTTCCCGTGCTGCACCTCCCTTCAAGTGCACTATTTCCATAATGCCTGACTTGAACATGCCAAGCTCCAGCCTGTGTCCATTGTTCCTTGTCGTGTTGTGTAGCACCACTGAGGGGAGTTTGGCTCTGTCATTTTTGTAACTACCTGTCAAGTAGATGTCAACTGCTATTACACTGCCCCTTATCCTCTTTGCCAGACTAAACAAACCCAGCTCCTTTAGCCTCTCCCTCTGAGTCATGTTGTCTTGGCCCTTGACCACGTTGTCAGCCCTCTGCTTGGCTTTCTCCAGGTTTCCCACCTCTCTTGTGAGCTGTCCCTGTGCTCATGCTTCCGTAGCAATGCGTACAGGGTGCTGCCCAGGGCGTGGCTGGGGATATTGTGTGCTTTTTGCACGGGTTTGTGCCATGTGAGAGCAACTCACAACTGTTAATTGAGAACCCTGTGTTTACCAGATTAAAAGAGTAAAAATTGGAACTTGGGAAAGCATCTGCCTAAATCCAAAAGGAAACTGCCCAAGATGCAATATTTAAGAGTGATGACACTGGTGATGATAAAGCTGACTTTTCCTGCCCTTGGTAAAATATGTTGCTGTGGCGCATAATGCTGAGGAGTCACCTTTGCTATCACAGGCTTTATGTTCATAATACTTTATGATTTTACTCTTTAAAACACTTACTTTTTGGCAGGATACCTAAGCTGCACAAGTAGCTGTTATTCCAAGACCTGACACATTTGCTGACTGAGCCAACAGTTGCACGACACTGATGAAGTACAAAAAGGCAAAATAAGCACCTGTGGATGCTGCTCTGTTGCAGTCTTGGCAAATCAATGCATCAGGGTCCTTCACTGGCACTTGTAGGTGGTGTTACAAAGCTGCTCTCATGCCATTGTACTGAAACAGCTTGCAAAGATTTACTCACTGATGTGTTAGGGTTGTCTTTTGAAGATGTGCTATTTGTAGCAGAAACTGATGTGAGTTTTTCTGTGATTAACAGATCAGAGTAGGCACTCACTATTCTGCAGCTATTTGTAGTGACAGTAGTCTACAAAAACTACTCTGAGTCGTAGAATCATAGAATAGTAGAATCGTTTAGGATGGAAAAGTCCTCTAAGATCATTGAGTCCAGCCATTTACCCAGCACTGCCAAATCCACCTCTAAACCATGTCCCTAAGTGCCACATCTACACATCTTTTAAGTATCTCCAGGGGTGGTGACTCCACCACTCCACCCTTTCAGTGGAAAAATACTTCCTAATATCCAATCTAAATCTCCCCTGGTGTAACTTGAAGTAATTTCCTCTTGTCCTTATTACTTTGAAGAAGAAACCAATCCCCATCTCGCTACAGCCTCCTTTCAGGTGGTTGTAGAGAGTGATAAGGTCCTGCTCAAGCCTCCTCTTCTCCAGGTTAAACACTCACAGCTCCCTCAGCTGCTCCTCATATGACTTGTTATATAACAAAAAAAATATCTTCACCATTCTTGTATCTGCTTCACAGGAACGATAACTCATTGTATTCTAATGGAATAAAGCCCTTGTTGAAGAACAATTCCTGCTACATATATAGGCTGAATGAACCGGTGAAGATTTTCCTCATACCTTTTACTGTCCTGTGTGTTCCCAGCCTACCCAATTCTCTGTTGCAAAAGGTGTAGCTGGCCTTTCTGGGAGCACAAGGGACACCTGTGTGCCCATGCTGCCATAGTGGCTATGCCACCACAGTGTGTATTTGTAACTAAAAGTAACATTTTCAGGAGATCAAGATGATGGCTGAAATGCCTACTGAGGGTTAGTCATCATCACTCTTCTTTCGAAGACCTGTCTGATAACAAAGGTGAGAGAGGAGCATCTTTTACAAATGGAAAGCCAGTTCTGTCATCAGTAGATCCTCAAACTGCAGCTGGCACAGACAGAAATAAAATTTTGTCCCTTGCCAAAGCCCCATGGCATTGAATGCTGAGTTGTCCTGTGCTGCCTGTGTGTAATTCACATGGGAATTATTCATCTGCATCCCAGAGCAGGCAGAGAGCTGCAGGGATGCACTGAGCTGCCTCACCTCCCACCAAAGCCCATGGGAGCTGGGGCTGAGTTCAGCTCTTCATGTGCTCAGAAACGGGCAAAGCCAGCCCTATGCACTGAGATAGACAGTGCAGGCCCACATGGAAGAAAGGGTGCTCAGAGCAATACAGTTTATCTCCATGATTTAATGCAGGCTGGGGAAAACAACAACAAAAAAAGGAAAACGCTTAAAACACAGAACCGGAAATTGCTTATAGGCAGCATGGGAGCAATTCAGGTGCCAAAATATAAGCACAGAGCATCATTTTCAATGCCTGAGGCCACCTGAGACATCCACACAAGACTGGCAGATCTGACAATTGACCTATGAAAGACCTGCTCCCTTCTGGAGCAGCAGCTAGGGGCCAGATGCAACACCCTAAGGCATCAAAAATGGCACTAGACGCATATGTTTAGGCAGCTGAATCCCACCCTGTGCTTCCATACTTCTGATGAATAAACCTCTTTTTCATTGTCTCGGACTCAAATCCCAGGTTCTTGAGGTGCTTTCCCTAGGGCTCAGCAGTGTGTGGTAGAGGCAAATTTCATTGGTTTAACTTGGATAGAGTTGTTACCTCCCTTTGTTATGTATTTTTAAAATTGCTTTTAGGCTGTAAAATCATGAAGTGGTTTCTGCTTTCACAGGCTCTGTGCATAATTCAGGTGAGACCAAAGGTTTTTCCTCACCACAAGATGTTGTTGTGATTACTCCAAATCCCATCTCCTTTGAATACCTATTTTGTCGCAGCTCCCCATTAGGGGCTTGTTGTCAAATAGCCAGATTTATCCTGCATGATATTGGAGAAGATAACCCTGCTGCAGTTGTTTTCTCAGATAGTTAAACAGAATCTTAGATCTCTTAGGAATATTCTGTTTTTAAATTGAACTGCACAGATCTTAATATCCCTTTGCATTTTTCCAGGATATTTGGTGAGGTAAAGATTTGGCAACTGCTTACATCATGTTGGGGGTAAAGAAGAGGAGGAACTGAATTACTTGTATGTGTCAGCCTGATGTGTGAGGAGGGAAACATTGCTCCTGTTCAGATTATGTGGTAACTTTTTATGGAAATGTTTTAAAGAATCCACCAGACAAGGAAAGTTCTTCAAGAAGGGCATATTTTCACAGCATACCTCTGAATGTGGAGGTTCTGGCTGCCTTCCAATGCGATTGCACAGTGCTGACAGCTCCTGAAAATAATACAGGTTTTAGGGGTGAGACAGGGACTAAAATATTTACGTTTTTCCTAGGCTGATACATTAACAGATATGTAGACAGATAGAAAGTTATACTATTTACTTTTTTTAACCCTCCTGGGAGACTTTCTTTAATGATAACCTAAAGAAAATCTGAATGGGGATAACTTGTAGCATGGTGTTGGCTGTTATACCAGGCTTTGTCCTTGTCTCAGCACTTAGAAGGAAGGTCAGGAAGATGAGCTGGGACTGGAGAAACAAGAAGGGAACAGGGATGGGAGAAGAATTTGAGAAAAACTTTTAAGGCTCAAAGAACAGGTCTCAGCTGCTTGCTGGTCACAGATTTGGATGGATACATTGGCCGTAGGCTGTGTTGCATTGCAGGAAAGACTAATTAACAGTCATGAGTTTTGGAATCTAATTTTTAGTAAATGTGAACAACAGTCAGAGAGTATGAGAGACACAAAATACGTACAGTACCCTCACTGTCTGCTTTCCCTTGCACTGTATTTCTGATGAGCACAGTCTGAATATGGGTCATGCATGGGGTTAAATCTCAAGGTTGCTGCATCTGAAATCCCTGTTATAGCTGCTAATACCTGCTGCTGAGAAGCTTTAGAGAGAGCAGACAACTGATAGTGAGCAAGTATTTAATACGTTCTCGAAAGTATTTCCAAGAAGTTCTAGAGAGGCTTTGTGTTAACTTACTGAACTTAGGATAGTAGAAAGTAGTGAATGTACTGACACCCTTTCAAAATGATTTTATGTTGCTATATTCTTAGTATGTATTCCCACCTGAGTTGAATTTGTTGCACATCTCACTAGCTTTCTCCAGAGCCTAAGGAATACAAAATCTAGATGCCTCCAAGCTTCCTCAAGGAAGTCACAGTTCAGGAGCCTTTGTATCCAGCTGCAGTTGCAGCTGCTGAACCCACAGCTGATGACCCCCTTGGTTTTGAGTGAAACAGGGAATGATGTGAAGTTTAACGTGAAGTTCAACATGAAGTTGGCACTCAGACACAGCCCTCACATGCCCAACTGCTTTGCTACTCAGGCACTGAACTGAAGTACTGCTTCCAACTCTTATTTTTAACCATTTCTCTGGGTCCTTTGAGGATTCAGCTCTCAAGGCAGGCAATGTGTGGTTGCTCGTCCTCACTGAGCCGTACTACAGAGAGAATTTCAGCACAAGTTCCCTTTGGACCACACTCCTACCTCTGGGATCTCTAGGTCTAACTAATGAAGACAAGCTGTGGTTTCATGACTGCTTTAAGTAAAACTCTGTGCAGGCAGCTGCTGAAAGCCACAGTTTTGTCTTTCTCCAAATATGAATTCTTGCTGCCTCCTTTGTGCCCATACTCATGCAAACCCCAATGAGGGTTGAAAATTGCCATCATCCATCTCATTGCTTGCATGAATGAATGATGGTTCTGGCTCTATGGCAGCACTCAGCAGGAGGGAGATGAGAGGGGAAGGAGGGAAGGAAGGAAGGAAGGAAGGAAGGAAGGAAGGAAGGAAGGAAGGAAGGAACCAACCAAAACTGATCTCTTCCACACTTGGATTTCACTACTTCAGTCAAGTTTTTAAAACATTTAAGGTATCACTGGGGACTTGGAGCTGACACAACTCAAAGGGGAGATGTGGCCATTAAAATTATGATTAGCAATTACAAGTGCAGGGCTTGTGAAATTATGCTTTTCCTGTGCAAATGCATCCCAGAGATAGGAGCATCACAGAAATTGTGTTTGCACATCACTGTACACATTGGCAGCTGCTGCCAAGCAGCTTCAATTTCTGTCCATTTGCCCTTTACTATAGGACACAGACCACATTAGCAAGCAAAGAAGGANGGGGAAGGAGGGAAGGAAGGAAGGAAGGAAGGAAGGAAGGAAGGAAGGAAGGAAGGAAGGAAGGAAGGAAAGACCATGACACACTGATCCCATGCACTTGCTGACCCTGTGTCTAGTACAGCACTGCCAACATTTTGCACTCAAAATAGGGAGGGTAGAAATAATCAGGCCACTCAATTCTGTGGTGTGTTCAACCTCACATCTTCATTTCATCCTTCCTGATGCCATTCTAGTCCCTGTTGGTGGCTACAGAACACAAGTGGTCTGGATGGAATCACCTGTTCAGGACTGGCACTGGAAACTGGAGGCTAAACTGAGAAAAGTTGCCACTTACCCTCTAAGCCCTCACATTTACCCATTATCTGTAGTGCTATTTTGGGGTTGCTGGAAACGTGGGCTACCCCGCAGTGCAGCTAGGCTACTTTTAAAGCTTCTCAATTACTGAAACTTTTTTTTTTTTTTACCAGACCTATTAGTAGGCTGGAGCTTCAGTGGATTTAATTGCTTGACCTTTTGGCACATTATCTGTAGATGTGATCTTTACAATCACACAGGAAGGCAATTTCAGCTCTGCGAATATTCTGAATACTTTGCTTTATTATTGTCTGTTCATTAAGATTTGACATACTCCTGATTGATCCCAACATAACCAAAAGAATATGAAACTCATTATAACTGAAAAGTTTTAGGTGTGGGCTGCTGAAAAAGCTCCTTTTTTTTGGTTGTTATTTCTTTAGTGATGCCTTGTGTACACTGCCTATCTAAGGGGATGTTCTGTCTGCAAACTGTCTTGTTAACAGCAGATCTATTAATAGCAGATCTAATAAGCACAGAGGACTGGTTCAGCACACGTGTCACTTTGGGATCAGCCATTGAGCAGAGTGGTGCAAACTGGCTTTTCCTCCTAAGATGATGAGTGCCTTAGCAGCAGCCAGGAGTGCCATTGTCACACCATCCATCAACTGCCTTCCGTCCCTCTTAGCTGAACCCATGAATTAAGCAACTGTGGTTAAAAAGCAATAAAATTAAAAGTTGTAATGGGGAGACATTGACAAAAGGGTTACAATGAGCTGGCCATATATCTTTTAACTAGCTAAATATAACCATAGGTTTCCATAAGTTCAAAGAGTGGTGGCCTGGAGATGAATACAACTGTTCCAACTGAGTTCTGGGCTAGGAGCCAGAAGTTTGTTAAAACACCTTAGAACATGCTTACTCCCTCTTAGAACATTTTTTGGTACTTGCTCTATTAGTATGGATTTTATTTCCCCACCAAACGAGTTCTCTGCCTTTGAACCATAAACAATAATGGCACATCTGTCTCTAGGCTGCTGTACTTTGAAAACCAATGCTAAGGACACAGAGGGGTAGATTTTCAAAGCGTTGTGTGGGAGTTTGTACCAGGAGTCTAGCCAAATATTTTTCACTCATACTCATCTCTGAGCCTAACCTTTCCTCACTCATTAGAATGGCTCTGTTTGCTCTGCCCACATGGGGACATTTCAGACAGCTTTTACCTCCAGGGACAGAGCTTCAGCTGGTCAGAAAAGCCTATAAATAGGGTTTTACTGATGACCTTTTAAATCTAGTGATGGATCTTCCCTCTGATCTTTTTTATTTTACTTTTCTGGCTTTGTCTGTGTTTGTATGTGATTCTCAGTTTCTGCTGAATTATTTACCATTAGGCCATGATGCTACCAAAAATCCCTGACAGCAGTGAGACAGGTGGTGTGAAGTGATCGCTGCCTAAAAGCAATTGCAGCTCAAAACTGCCTCGATGCTGACTGTGCCCACCTGTTTTCTGTGCTGGGGAGTTTGACGGCAGCCTCGTGGGAACCAGACAATTTTGTGCTGCTTTTACATAGCCACTCTGGTAAAGCAGCATAAAAAGCAAGGAATTAAAAGGGCCTCCTTGCATCCTTCTTTGCCTGTATAAACCAGCATTGCTCTGTCCTGGGTTCCTTAGAGCAAGTGACCTAGCTCTGAGGATGCTTCCCCACTGTCTGAGAAGGTAAAAGCATAACACTGCAAAAACATAATGAGCCATTATGCAGGGACACGGGCAGGTTTCAATTGTAAAAATTGGCCAAGCCGCTGGAAACGGCTTTGTTTTTTAGGTTTTCTCTTTCCTTTTTATTAATTCTCTCTGCTAAGAGGAATGTATACTTTAATAATAATAATGTATACTTTAATAGATTTTTGTCATATTCCAAGTGTCTTGGCTTACCATTCAGTAAAAATATACTGATCTGTACTGGTCTCTACTTTGGAGGGACTCTGGTGGAAATTTGCCCCTTTAAAGACTATATCAGAGTGTTTCTTTGCAGATGCAGCACATGGATATTTGCTATATCACAACAAACTCCCCTTTTAGTTACTACTGTTCCAAGCCTTATTTGATTTTGATGCACTACTTGCCATGGGGGTGTTATCATTTTTCACAGTTGAGAATCTCCTTTGATGAAATCAGCTTGAAGTTCTATCTCTGGGTGGTTTCCCAGGAAAAACCTTTTGGCTACTAACAATCTTCCATTTAGAAATGTTTGCCGGTTGAATTCAATTAGTGTCCTTGGAAACTTCTTGTCTTTAAAGATACCATCATTCCAGGGTTTTCACTGCTGGATCCCAGGCATCTTTCTGTGTTATCGAAGGTTGAGGCCAATAGAAACCACTTATTGAAATCCTGTTCCTTTTTCACAGAGGCACTGTGGTGTAAGGAAAGAAAAACTTGCAGATCAACAAGCCAGTCAGGGTGGAAATGACTGAATCCTTGAAAGATGCTTTCATGCCAAAGGAAAGCTCTGGATTTATCAACTGCATGGCACACCAGAGGTGTGACTTGGTAAAGCTGGATCATGCTTCTGCAAATCTTCTACTGAGGAAACAAATGCTTTTGTGAATAGTGTTTGGCATGAATAAAAAAAAAATCAGAATCCAAACACTTGCAAAGTTCACTCACGAGCTTCTGGTTCCTGGACGGGACAGGATGTGATTGCTTTGATTGCTGTATACACTCACACAACCTACACTCACTGCCTTGGGATCAGAGAAACAACACCTCAGCCCTATCCCGTTTCAATCTTTGTGTTGCATCCCCATGTGCTCAGGGGTTTTCACATAAGTGTCCCATATGTGTGGTAGATGATGTAAGATGGTTTAAGAATTGTTCCAGTCATTTAGTCTCAAACATTTCCAAATAGATCTTCTACTTTTTTTGAGTGATAGACACATCTATCATTAAAATGTAAGAATGGATAATAAGCAGACCTTCAAATGCATGAAACTCTCCATTTTTTGATGACAGAACTCATTATATCTCCCTGTTATCAATTAAGTTCCATAACAATATTTTAATATGATTAAAGATGCTGCACCTCATTTCTTAAGAACTTGGGAAATTAATCTAGGCAGGGCATTAATGTAGTGGGGAAGGAAGGCATGTGAATCTTTTTTTTATTATTATTATTAGTTTCTTTCTTTGCTACTGGTTGTATCAGTGCCTTATCAGTTAAGTGCAGGAGCTTAACAATGGGTTCTCTCAGCAAAGCCCTCTCTTTTTGCTGGGTGAGGTTAAAGAACAAACACATTGTCGTGAGCTTTTAAAAGCTTGATTTCAATTACATGGTAGTAGGGCAAAGCTCTCAAACACACAAAACTTTGACTTTGTAAAGATTGTGACCTCCCAGGTACACGTGCTTTAAGGGGAAAAAATGTACTTGACATGTCCCACTGCTGTTTCCACGCACCAGAAGCTGTGTGTATCGGGAAGAGGGGAAGGCAGGAGGGAGGTGTTTGACGTGGGATGGAGGAAAATCGTTCCTCTGGGAAAGCAAAGCTCTTCTGTTTGACTAGAAAGAATTTAAAAGATAAATATATCCCTTATCATGAAATGATAAACAACAAGGTCCAGGAAAGACTCTTTGAATAATTGAGTCTGATCTCCTGCATTTTGCAAGACTATTTGCCTTTGCATTCCTATTAACATCTTATAGGACTCTGTCTTTCCTCATGTTTGTTTGTGGCAGTGCCCACAATGTTACAGGCACTTTCTAGGCTTTCAGGAAGAGCTGGAGCTTTCAGCCTCTGGATGGACAGGCAGACAAACAGACAGAGGTCATGGCAGAGGAGCAACAAAAGGACTTTTCTGTGCAAACCGAGACCTGCTGTAGCTGGTATGGATTTGATAAAGGGGGTTCAAGGAGGTTTTTTCCCTTATTCCACTTTGCCCTTCAATTGCCTGGAAGTTCTGCCTATGCCTGCAAACGCTTTGTCCCTAGTCAGGCTGAAACTGACTAAAAAAAGGGCATAAAACTGAGCATGGGCGACTGCAAAATGTGCATGCCTGCCCAACAGGTTTTCCACCTATAGGGGGATATTTTATAAGGTTATTTGGAGAGGTAAGATGTCCACAGAAAGCCAACAGTAGCTGGATTCCCACCCATCCTTTGAAAATCCACCCTGTATTTTAAAATGCAGAAGCTGATAAGGCCACACCAGGGACACTGCCCATGGCACTGTCAGTGCTTAAAAAGAAAAAAACCCAAATACAAAGCAGTGCAAGGCATTAAAACAAACTGTTTTCTTCCACACTGAAATTCAGTTTTCCTTCTCAAGCCTTCTATAGGACTTTGCCTCTAAGTGTGTTGAAGGGAAATTAAATAGCATTCCTAGACATAAAGCAAAATGCCTAATCCCCTGGCCTTTCATAGTTTACCCCATTGCTCAATACATCAGCCACTCTGGAAGTCGTATTGGAGACATAAATGCAGCCTACTCTGTTTTGGATGTAAAAGTGACGTGAAAGATGCCCACAAAACTAAATCAAACTTCTTGAAAAAGTGTTTTAACTGCTAGGAAACACAACAAGGCTCAGATCAGCTGGAATGATACAGAAGCCCATAAAATATTCCCAGAAAATGGTGCAGGTTGATCTCTGATGGGTTTGCAGTTCTGGTTTCACATCCATGTGCTGGTGGTGCAAAGGTCAGACTCCCTTCCTGCTGTGCAGCCCTCTTTGGGGTGCCACGACAGCACTTGAGTGGGCTACTCAGCACCACATATTTTGTGGAGTCAGTGGATGCCTGCACCATGTTGGATGTCTCTTTTTATGTTTTTTTTCCTGCCTGTAGCAGCCCTGAGGTAACTTAGTGTGGTGCATGACAGGGGAGTGGAATGAGTTAAAAATCTTTCTCTTTTTAATGCTAGGTCCACTATTTGTGTGAGCAGGAGCTCTCTATCAGGGCTGGGCTTTGTAATGTATTCCATCTATTGATAAGGAGGGAAAATAACATTTCTAAATTGTTCAGGGTGTTTGCAGAATGCCAAGGCACTCCAGTGGCCTTCCATACAGAGCCCTGCTGATGATAAATCATAAGAGATATTCTAGAAGTGCCTATTTGCTTGTGGAAATATCTGAAATACTGGAAAGCGCACAGATTTCCCAAGGTAGGTGAAGAGGCCATTCAGCAAATTTTCCCTCTACTTGAAATGCAGTTTTCAAATCATTTAAATCCTAAGTACCTAATGAAAATACACCGTAGTCCCCATGGCTTCCTGCAGAGATACGCTCCAGTCTCAGGCTCACGCAGCCGAGCAAATAACCTCCATATATTATTTTGCACTAGGTGATTTCAGTCTGCAGCACATTGTGTTTGAACCATACGCCTATAAATGCCTTCAAAGGAGGGCAGGAGCCTGCCCACTGAGGAATAAATGCAGGAACAGAACCTCCTGTGCAAATATTAGTGTTCAGCATCTAGTGTAGCCCCAGCGAATATGTTCCTAACACATGTACAATTCAAATGAAAAGGTTATGTGCAGTACATGGACGTGTACTGACATGGCCCATGTGTTTCATGTGGAAGCACATTCACTGTCCTAAAGTAAACGTTGTCATCAAAAAAAACCACCTCATTTTCCTAATATTATTAATGCGAAGGACTGACAGAAAAAACAAAATCAGATTTATTTGGAAAATGTAAAAAGTTTCACCTAGTTCTTGTGGAACTTATTCCAAAATGTTTTCCTAAGTTTCTATGCTAAAAGGCAGCAATGTCAATAAATTACTTAGAAGCATGAGCCTCGCTGCAAGGAGCCAACACTGTGGTTTGTATGTTCCTGTGCAAGAGAAAAGTGGAAATGTTGCAAAAGGTATCTGTAAGATAACCTATCAATAAAGAAAACCTTTCCTAAGTCACACTGCAGGCTTGCTTAAGGCCCTGAAGCTCAAAGGTTCTATCCCTTCCAAAATGCTTAAAGGGAAGTCTATCTTCCAGTGAAGTTAATAGCAAATTGGTCATTATTTCCAATAGTCCTAGAATGACATAATTACCCTTTCCTACCTTTTTCTCCATCACACTATAGCTGTGCTCAGTATTCAAATGCTGAGACATTTTAAATTATATTTATTTATCTAACTGATTGTATTTAATGTATCACTGGCATAGCAGCCACCACAATGTGCAGCACTGGGATGCTGAATAAAAGGCAGCAGTGATCCTGTGAGACTGCAGCATGCTGTCTGTTTACATATGAAAGCAGGTTCAATATGCACTACATTGTGGCAGCCCCATGATGCCTCTCTTCGTCGCTTGTTAGTCCAAGAGCCTCCTTACTTTCTCAGAGCTACTCCTTATGCATATGCATAACTCCTCATAATAATGCCATAAGGCTGCTAATCTATTCTCCTTCAAACCCCTCCTCAAAACTCACTTTTTCTGTGGTGGCTGGAAAACATCTGACAATAGCCCAGCAGCTGGTGTGCTGCTACTTATTCTACTGAAGAAGATAAATACGCTGTTATCCCGACTGCTTTATTTCCCTCTTCGTTATATCCACCTGTTGTTTTCATCCCATGCTAAAATGGTGAGGTTCTTAGAGGGAGGACTGTTAGGATTTTTAATAAATACACACGTGTCACCTACCATGGCAGGGTTCTCAGAGTAGCGTCTCTCCTCACTGCCATAATATGAATAATTACAGACATATTGTCTAAGCAATTTTATACTCTTTCACGAATAAGACATCCCTTATTCCTTCCAAATATGTTTGCAATACGTTTTCCTTCCTGCTATGTTTGCATCAGTATCTGCTCTGCCCATTGCAAAGCAGCCAAGAAGGCAGAAAATATCAGTCTTTGGAAGGAAAGCAAGATATTGTCTTTGTATATGGTGAGGTACAGCGACAATTGCTGTAGATTTGGGATTAATGGCACCTTTGCAATCCCTTACTCCCTTCCTTTTCCTTGTGTCCAGCTTCGCTCCCTCCCCCGTCCCCATCTCTTCAAGCATTTCATCCCTGGCTGCAAGGAAGGAGCTGCAAGTGCCCTGCAAGGCAAAGCCTCTCCCTTCCCCAGCACTCGGATGAGTGGCACAGAAGCAGCTTCTCCAACACAAAGCCTGGTGTCTTTGCCAAAAGGCCCACGGCAAATTCAGTTTGAAGCAGCATCAAGGCACATGTTGTGTGCAATGTTTTATTCGTGTTTGGCACCTCGTGCCCTGGAGGAGGCGTGGCTGGGTAGTCCCTCTGCTGCCAAGGTCCAACCTGCACGCAGACCTGATTCCTCTTCAAGTCTTGTCAACCCCCATCAAATAGCAATTTATATCCTTCTGCAGAGTGGATATTTATTTTAGGGTTGTCACCATTTCAATGTCGACTTGTTTTTGAAACTTCTACGTCATGGTGTTATAATATTATGTGAGGCTCTCAGCTCCCAGTTGTTCCCAAAAGCACTTTCTAGTCCAGCCCTTTGCAGAGGAGAGTTTGAAGCTTCCACTTCTGAGAGAAGACAGAAAATACAAGAAACAGCATGCTATTATTATATTTGTTAAAACTGAGTTAGCTTGGCCTATTTCATATTTCCTATGACAATCTAAATGTACTCTTGTGCTTAAAAAGGCTAGAAGAATGAAATATCATTTTTATTGTCTCATTTCTACAATTTCTTTGTAAAGTCTGAAATTTTCATTAGGCTACTAAAGCAAAAAGTATGGTATATATCTGGCACTTTTTGGATAACAGCTGTTGTGGCAACTAGTGATAATTTAAGAATTTGGAAATAAGTTGATTTGCTGTCTAAAGTGGACAATTGTCTTGTAGAAATTTTTGTGAAAAGCCAACTATAAAATCTGTTTTAAAATTGAAGATGTGGGTGCTTTTGCATTTATCCAATATGGAATTTGAAATTGCACAGATCGTGTGACTTTTATGACTAGTCACAAAGGAACAAAACAACCCAACGAAACCATCCAAACAGTCCAAGAATAAACAGATATTTTTTAATCTGAAGGATGAACTACCATGAGAAAACTGCAACTAGAGGCTGAAAACACTAACTGGATAACTTATAAATCACTTACTCATCGTAGGATGACATCTATAAGATTGATGATACATTCACAAAGTGTCCAAAGGGAAAAAAGAAAAGCTCACTTGTTGCAGTCTTTTAGGCTATTTGTAAGTAATTGAGAAAGCCTTTGGAGTGCTCTGTTAAGATCTGCCACAACACATGCTGCAGTCAAAGTAGGTCCTCCCATTTAATCCAGAAGGCATAGGAGCAAGACTGCTAAGAAACTCACTGGGACTTCAAAAACATTGACTTAACAAGGAAGATGGAGGCAAATTCGATGGATAGAACTTCCTGGACTAGCAATGTCCGCTGGTGGTTCTGCATGTCAGGAGTGAAATGGGATCGCCTTCTCTGGATGTCAGCTCAGTGGCTGATTTGCCAAGGTACATGGTACCTCCTAGGGCCCTCAGCACAGTGTCTTTCAGGTGGTTTTTGTTGGAGTCTGCAGCTCCCATGGATGGCACCCAGAGTAGAAGTGAATCCTTCAGCTCAGCCGTATCTTCGAAGGCTTTCCCTTGTGGATGCCTGCCTCTGCATCCAGCCAAGATGGTCATGGGGGAAGAAGCTGTGGCTCGGTGCTTGGCAGTGCTGTCTGAATGGGAATTACCACTTTCTTTTCCCATTTTTAACTTTCCCAATTTTCTCTACCTTGGCTTGCTTTCCACCATTCCTTAAATTCCTGTCTCTTTCCTGCCCCTACCCTATTGCTCCTCCTTGACCTGCCCTCTCCTCATTTTTGTTTTTGTATCCTCAAAGTAAGACCATCTCCCAACAGCAGTGGCTGTGGCATGACCTAAGGGAGCTCACTGAGGATTTTTCCCCTTCCTACCTTTTCCTGTTGTTGGGAGGTTCTGCTCAGGATGTGCTTGGGTGAGAAAGCTGACCACTCACATTTCAGTAAATGGGAAGTGACTCAAAGTGACCTAGAGATGCTCTGTGCTTTCTTGGATAATTTGTGCTACACACATGCTTAATAGCCTGCAAAATAGGCAGAATAACTGGAAGACTGAAGAGGGAACTTGAGTGATTATTATGGAGTCACTGGAACCATTAAATTCAAATGCAATGTGTTAACAGCCTTACCAAAAAGAGTTTGCAGCAGGTTTGTAAGCCAGCAAGGAAGAGCAGATATAAGGTTGTATGCATGCATGCAAATAGTTCTCATTGCTCTCAGGGGTATTTATTTTGCACCAGTAGGCACCAAGACAACCATTACCATTGACAGGAAGCTCTGTGTAAGTACAGAGGCATGAAATAGCTGGTGATCAAGGTAAAAGAAAACAGCACTTACCAAAGCAGAAAAGACTACTACCCGTTGTGTGATAATGACCTCTGGGTTCTTGGAGCTTCACACTAAGTCAAAAAGGGAGTGACATTCTGGTGGAACTCACAAAGTCCAGGTCAGCCAAGGGACAGAAGCCTGTTGAGAGGTGAAGGTAGTAAAAAGCAATTTCTGTTGTGGCCAGTTCATTTCTTGGTGTGCGTAATGGGTCAGCAATGAATGGATGGCTATTTGGAGGTGTGTGCCTCTGTTGGGAGGTTGTGCCATACAAAGAGAATAATGTGCTTTGCAAATGAGGTTGTGGAAAGCTTACCAAAATAGTATTGGTCTGGCTGTCATGTCTGTCTGTCTCGCTAGGCCAAGCGAAGTTTCAGAACTGTTAGCAGTAGTACTAACAACTGCTGCTTGAAGGAAGAATGGGGGATGGTAAAACCTCTATATTTCAAAGAATTTGTGATACTATGTTCTTTCTTTGCGCTTTGCCAGAATCACTACCAGGACACCCACTTCAAAAGAGTAGTTTGTCTGGGTTTAAATTATACGTGAGGCCACTTGCACAGCTATGCAGTGATATTAAGTAGCACAATGTCATATTGTATACAAACGCGTGTGTCTTTAGAAATACAAAGGAAAGTTTATGGAGTAAAATCCAGCAAACAAAAAAATTATTCAATTAATCAGAAGAACTTCTTCTAGAAAGCCCCATGCTGAAACTAGAGGCATGTAAAGCCTACCTGGTACTTAGATGCTGTTCAAATAATTTATCTTGTCTTTTTTTTGAAAGAAAAGAGAGAAAAAAGCAAAACAAAATAATCTTGTGCTAGTAGGAAAAAAAAAAAGCTTTCTGTCAGCTGTGGCACGTTTAAACACCCTAAATATTTCATCAGACACTGCACTTAGTTCAGTGTTTTAAATAAGATTTAATAAATAGCTGCATGTTCAGACTTGTGCAGCCCTACTTTTGTCTGTAGTTGGCAATGTGCTGCTGTATGTGTTTGACTGCACAGTTAAGAATTTTAATTACTTACCTGTTCCATACAGACATTCATTCTCTTTTAACTGTTTATTAAAAATAAAACTGAGCCATTGTGCAAGAAATCTTCCACACACAGTACAGCTGCACTACCGTCCAGAGTAGGCCCCTGTATTCTGAATGTACCCCCACATTCCCCTTGTCTCCTACTCCCAATGTCCAGTCTCTGGAATTCCCACAGGCCTGAGATGTTCATGTAACTAAGTAATTCCCTTTGAATATCTTTGCTGTTAATTTTACAGAGTTGTCTGAGATTCTGCCATCTGCACACCCAAATGAATGGCACAAGCAGTGTCTGTCTTATTGTCAGAAAAACACAGCTGGAGCTGATGGTCTTCTGCCTGTTTTTGTTTGTTTGTTTTGTTTCCAACTTCTAGACCCATTTGGTAAAATAAATATTGAGAATTTGACAAACTCATCAAAATTTGAGTTAAGAGCCAGCAGTAAGTTGTGTTATCATCTTTTTCTGATTGGCTCCCTTAGCAATGACATCCAAAAAAAACATGTCAGGATGAAAATGTTCCTTCATTTTAAGTTGGTGGTCAGTGAATGAGTCACAGTTGGAGCTTCGCTCCTCAAGAGGTTAATTCTCTGCTATAGAAGCAGCCTGGCTTAAACTAGATACTTAATTTTTAGATACCTCAAATTACATGAGATGAAAGTCATTCTAAGGGTACATTGACAAAGATGGCTGTAGACAGGTACCAATTTTTATGTCTCCACTCCCAGCTGACCAGTATTGATGCAGCTCTGCAATCTATGCCATACAGGGCATGTTTGGAGTTAATATATTTTGCAATTTAGCGACAGAAGGGTGAAGCAGAGAGTAGGAAGTTTTCTGACCTTTTTCATGAAGATGCTAATGTCAGACAGCCAGAAACTGTGGCTGTCCTAAAACAAGGGATGTTTGTAAACAGCTGTATGTAGATAAATATACAGATAGACATTTGTTTTCCAAATTACATCCTATTCGTTGTTTCATCGTTCAGAATGTGTCCTGAATACAATAGTAGAGAAACAGCTTAAAGGTGATTGATTACATCATTTTGTTCGTAAAACTTGCGTGCAAATGAAGTAGATGTATGGCTTTGAGCCAAAAAAAATTACAGGTTATCTGTTAAACGTGTATTTTGATAGTAGTATACTTGCTGTTGGATTTCTGGGTACATCAAAAGCATTGGAGCTAATCTTTAAGGCCTGAAGTCTGGCAGTTTCAGAAACACCTCGGTTTCTCTAACATCCTGACACGTTCATCTGTGGACGTTCTGCTGGCATGTCCTTGGGTCAGATGAGGTCAGTGGCCCAGACCTTGTACTGTTGTATAGCTGAGCATCTCTTCTGAGCTTGTTGCTCTTTGACTTGAGTGCCACAGCAGTGTTTTCACAACTTCAGGTCTGGTGGCTTTAGCTGGTAAGGTGGGGTGGGAGGCCTTTCCTTTCTTCTTTGTCATGGGAAGATGCGTTTTCACCTGACAGATCTTGGAGCACGCGATATCGGTTCTATACATGTGAGCAGGTGTGATGACAAGCACATTTGGGTCATGGTAGGTAGCTGAGGAGTGGTATCCAGGTGTAGAAAAGTTGTATGAGCTCCATCTCCTGCTCAGGCTCACAAGCCATGACTCCATGCAGAGCTTTAGAGCTGGGGTGTTGTGCAACCTGAAAGCAACCACTTTGCCAGTGCCACCTTGGGGGACTCCATCATTGTGAGCAGCATGGGAATGTGCTTAGATGGTAACTCACAGAGTTAATGTGTGAGTGGGTCCAACCCTGTCTGGATGTTTCATTTTGGTTTGCAGATTTTGTGAAAGTACTGAATGTATTGTTTGCCATTAGCCAATTTTAAATGGACTTCAAATTGGTCTGGGGACGCTGCCCCCAGGATTAAATCTAGTGTGTCTGGAATTACAGTCTACTTACACGTGTTCATTAGAATGCTGCAGCCAGCTGTCTATAAAATGTAAAAATCCACATTTTTTTGGTGCTACAACCTTTGTCAGTTTTGGAGGGCAGTAGACCAGCAGAAGAACATCCTGTTTTGTTTTCAAAGGATTGCATCTAGTTCTTGTAATTTCCTACTGAAAACGAGAGGCTGCTTTGCTGAAAGGGAGAGTGGGAGGAAATGTCCTTATGGACATCCTTTGTTGTTTCTTTCATTTGAGTGTTTTCTCCTCCTTCCTGTTGCTTTTCTCACATTTACTGCCTACCTTTACACTTGTTCACTTGTCAGAGAAAGATGTTGATATCCTGTTGGCCCATTAGCTATCTTTTTGCTTGATTTGCCAGACTACTTCAATATGCTTTAGCATGATTGGGAAAAACAGCCTTTTTTTTTTGATTTTTTAAAAAAGTATTTGCATTACGTTTTTCATACTGAAGCTTTTGCAGCAGAAATACTGTAAGCAATTCAATTCATAAACAGCAAATGTTACCTTTGCACCTAAACTCCAGGAAGCTGATGAACATCTCTGCTGTACTTTCTGCTCTATCTTCTTTTATTTATAGAAGAAGAACAGAGGGAGCAGGGCAAAATCCTTGGGGAGAAACAGGAAATCTCTTGTTGATGATTTTTCTGGAGTGAGCATAGGCACTGGGAGCATCCTTGCCCCTTCCTTCATCCTCCATCAATTTGAATGCAGCAGATGGTCACATCAAACCGTGACGGAACAGCAGTATGAGGTGGTTTAAACTAAAAGTATCAGGAAAGCTATGAATTCATTTAGTTGGTGTCAAAGGTGGTCTGATAAAGACAAGTATTTATCATGAATGAGATGGAGAGCACAGATTATGGAAAGCAAGACAGAGCCTCAATTTTAATATTTTTTTCATGAGAACTGCAAGAGCCTGTCATCATGAAAAAAATCTATTTTCCCTAATTGGGCATAAGGCTTAAAACAAAGAAGGAAAAAAAAGTGTTTTTATGATACTTTTTTAGCACCTCTTTGCAGTCTAAAGACAGCATGTGAGCATTGCTCAGAAAAAACTCCTAGATTTCAGCAGTGTTACTTTATCTGCCCGCAAATTAGGTATCTGAGCTGGGTTATTTGGTTCCCTCATTGGCTAAAGGGGAGGGACAGGTGACATTCACTTTTAGGATCCTTGGCCACTTCAAGTGAGGGATTAATTGCCCTTTGGGGATATTTCCTTTTCCTTGGCTATAAAAGATGGCTAAAGAGTTGTTTTATGCAATAACTTGCAGCCTTGAGGGAAATTTCTGTGGGTGGCCTTTGTCCACTTTATCTCCCAGCTCAGGTATTTAACACAAGTGATACCCAGAACAATCCCCACCATGTGTCCAGGCTGCTAAATTTACTAAGTACGTACAACATAAACTGCATGTTAGAGGGCTATCTTACCTCCCTGTGACTTCATACCTGAAAGTTGTTGGTTAAAATATGTTTCCTTCCTTTGCTCACAGTTTTATTGATGTGACTGGAAACCACCGGCAACAAAAATTCAGGGGGCAAGTGTCAGAAAACTGAAAAAAAATGGGACATTTTTCCGGATATCCTACATGACAGCTTTGCTGTAGGAAAGTCCTTTTGACAGTCTTTTTGAATAGTACTACACAGAATGAAGTGACCACAGAATCATAGAATGGCTTGGGGTGGAAAGGACCTTAAAGATCATCTAGTTTCAATCCTCCTGCCCGTGGCAGGAACAACTCCCACCAGATCCGGACCTGGGTCACAAGAATGGGAATATTATATGATACCACTACACTTTTTAAGTGATCCTTCAAAACATTTTGTCTCTTTCACTTAATATACGTAATACTGCTCCTACAAATGCTTTGCTAACTGAAAGTTCTATCTAAATGCTAATTATTGTTCCTTGACTTTGGAAAGCAGACCTTCCTCAAACAGTCCATCAGGGAGGGTTTATTTTCTGTGAATATGCCTTATGATCCTGGACCATTCACAGCAGAAAAATGAAATCAGGTCTAAGTCAAATTCATTCTTCTCAATTTGTTTTTTTTTTTTTTTTCTATGAAGTAGCTGAAGGATAAGTACCATAGGTGGGCCACCTGTCTTACCTGATCTATGCCTCTTCCTTCTCTAGTCAGGTTAAGTTAGAACTACACAGGCATGCAGTGAATTTTACTTTGATTTTTTATCTTGTGGCTTCCATAATTCCTTTGTTTTGCAGTGCCTGTCAGTGTATGGCATTATACAATCTCTCAGCATGCAGCAATCAGTGGTTTCAGGCAGTTGGATCTGTAGAGTCTTTCCATGGGGATGAGAATGGCTGTGGATCCACCTCCTAAAGAGAATATGTTCCATGAAAGGGTCTTCATTTTCTGAATTAACACTGCCCAATTAAATCTCAGTGAATGTCTAACTCTTCAGTAATCAAAACCAGAACATGTTGCAAAGTGAATAAGTAGAATGGCTTACTTAAAGATGTTGAAACACTCTGGTCTTACATTCTTCTTGTCAAATTCAACCCAACTTTACCGTTGGTTGCAAATCTCTCTAAATTGTGTGGATGATCACAGTTGTATTAACCTTAAAACCACTTTCCAGTTTACCCTTCCCTTCCCAATATCTTCCCCCAGTGAGGGACAGAGTCACCAGACCAGTTTGTAGCTTTCCACTCTGACATATGCAACTCAGCAGACTTTATCCCTAATCATTATATTTCAGTGAAAATATTTTTCTGTGAGCTTTCCATCTTGTTAGTAGAAGGCAATTTCAGTAAAGCACTTGGCAATTGCTTTATAGTGAATTTTCAAATAAAAATTGGTCTATCTTTTATGAATGAATATGTGATTTGAAATGCTGATGCCAGGCTTTATTTTCAACTTTAGTTGTTATACCATCTGCTTTAAGAGGCCTAACATTGAGGTGTCAGAGATATTTCTTCACTTTGCTTTTCTCTTCCAGGACATTAAAGGGCACTTTCAAGTTAAACTCATCACGAGACTATGTGAAAATGAGAGTGTCTGATGTCTGTTGCAGATGAGTTGACCAAAGAGATTGTGAGGCTTCAAATTTATCTTTTTGTTCTGAAAGAGCAGAAGTCAGATCTGGCAATTAGAGTGAATTATGGTTCCGTTCCCAAACCGTCTTTTCACCAGATACACAAAACCCCCCTATGTTTATGTTTGCCACTGCTGTTTGGTGGAGACGAATGTTTCTTTAGTCTTTGTTTGCTTATGGGAAACTTAAGGCTTATGCAAAGATTGGCACCTAAGTATAAAATAGTTTTGTGCACAGCAATAGCTCAAGGTTTTGAAGAGAGGTCAGCTTTTAGGCTTTACTTTAATTGTTGCTCTTGTAATCCCAAGATGCTGAATGTTTTTTTTAATGCAGACATGGGCTGAGTAGACAAAACTTAAAAAACCCCCAGCTAAGCACGGTGCTAAGCTTCTGAATGTTTTCACAAGGCACCTCAGGGAATGTGGAGTTACAGTAGCTTTTAGCCACTTAGTTTTGTGAAAATTTGGTATTGTAAAACCCTTCTCCTGCTATTGAGGCTGAGGAACTCATTGTTATGAATTAGCGTGACAATGGAGCAGGGTTACTCTTGGGATCCTAAGAAGCAGTATCTCTTCTAAGGGAAACTCACAGCGGAGTTCCTTGAACTACAGAGAGGAATGCAGGTTTGAAATGTTGGCTCTGAAGGCAACAAAAACAATTAGATGACAGTTCTAGGGAATGTTAAATCTTAACTAATTGATTTCTTGTTTTCCTACCTGCCTTTCTTTCTGAAACAAATGCCAGAGGTACAGACTCCTTCCTTCTCTTCTATTGGGTTAATGTTTCTGTTAGAAATATAGAACTTTGTTCTGAGCGTTACTGAAAATGTAAGGTCACCCTTTAGAAGAAATACTGACAAAATCATGGCAATACATTCATTTAAATGCAACTGACAATGTACGGTTGGCTTGTTAAAAGGGGATCTTCAGTAGCCATCTCAACACCTATCTCTTCCCTCACTCTTTGGACCCAAATTGCTTCAGTAGTGGCTGAATTCAGCTGAAAAGCTGGTTAGCAGGTTGGTTTCATTTTCCATTAACATCACTCAGTATTTTGAGGCAGATCTCAGCACACAGCATTCTGCACACTCCACTGCTCCATTACAGCAGTGAATCAAACAAATTTGTTTCTTTTTTTTCTAATAAACTTTACTCCTGGTTATAACATCACCTCTCTTCTGAAACTCTGACATCATTCTTGACTTGGGTTGGACTTTAACGGTTGTCATTTACTTGTTTATTTTTTGCTTTCTGAAGAAAGCACAGATATCCACATTTTTAGCAGCAGCTTAATGTATGAGGTCCTTATCTAGTGTTTGACAACAGGAAAGTCTCAGGAAAGCTGGCCATTATATCTGTTGTTCATCTTCAACTCCTCTGCATTTTGGGAGTTAGATCATGGTCTTGTCTGACTGAAGAGAAGAAAAAACCTTCTCAGCTCACTGGTCTGAGGTTTGGGTTTGGTCCTGATCTCAGCTACGGAAATCAAGGATCAAATAGCTCAGGAGAAGGCCTCTGCCTTTATTCTCTGGCCAAGGCTGCTGTCAAGAGATGTAAGAATTAAACCGAGTTCTTTCTTCAAGGGAGACAGAAACTTCCGTCTGCAAATGAACCTTCAGATATTATGAGCTACAGGTTATTGTTGAGCCCCTAGGGTCTAACCCTGAACTGGCTGCACTATTTCTCTCTTTTAACTTCTGATATTTTATTCTGTTCATAAGGGTGAACTGTCTGAAACAAGGCAATAGTATGGGTTTGGAGAGGAATGGGATACAAGTGAAGAAACCCACTGTACTGTGCTGTGATCTATGTGTGCCCTGAGTGGTCTTATGGGTGAGTTAACAGCAAAAATAATGCACTAAACATCAGGTTATTACCTCAAAATGGGGAAATAGGCAGCTGGATTTGCCTGTTTGGCTGCCTGACTTAGGCACTTACAAAGGGCTCAGCTTATAGAAAATAGGGCTCCTCCTGGATGGACACCCACAGCTTGGATCATCCAGTAGCCTTGTAACCTTTGAGGCTTTGTGCTCTTAAAT
This sequence comes from Ifrita kowaldi, assembly GCA_013398055.1. Lineage (NCBI taxonomy): Eukaryota > Metazoa > Chordata > Aves > Passeriformes > Cinclosomatidae > Ifrita > Ifrita kowaldi. The sequence goes on along the minus strand of VZRS01009924.1, from coordinate 426,688 downwards.
CATCATATGACTTTTGGTACAACCCAGGCAGGTATTTTCATGCCTGTGTTGTCTTGCTGCTTCCAGGAAATGAACACATGTAGTTTGTGGCCATAGCACAGCCTCTAGGAACACTCCAAGTTAACCCAAATATCTTTGCAAATGTACAGATCCTCTGAAAATCTCACTACAACCTCAGGAACAAAGTCAGCATTTCAATCATATTTGCTATCCTACTATTCAAACTAGTAGAAAATTAACAGATATGAACTTGGAGAAGGGTATCTAGATCAGGTTTATATTAGAAATTACATATCTGAGACTGCCTAGAAGTAGCTCATCAGAGGGTTATGAATAATGTATGACACTTTTTACTGTTGGAGAGCCAGTGATAGCTGAATTAATCTACTCATATTTCTATATATACATAAAAAGCCTTAGCTTCTTTTCAGCCTTTATTCTTGCTGTGGTGTAGCAGGTATTTGAGTAAAGTCAGTGATTTTTCTTCCTGTCTACTTTAGAAAACAATACTCGTGAGCTCTTTCTTTGACTTAAACACATTCATTCTTCCTAAAGCTTTTAAAAGAAGCAGAGCTTTCAAGATCAAAGATGTTAATACAACACCTGTACTAACACTATATTCAGTCGTTATTGACCATTCTTTGTGATATTGTTTTATGCAGGTGCCTTTCCAGTGTGCTCTTTAGAATGTGAGGGAATACAAAAAATAAGCATCTGTGTATCTTTTTATCACACTTTAAAAAGCAGAGCTTTTTTGACGAATGGGG